>JARQOD010009454.1:0-31299 GCA_033576555.1 Oophaga sylvatica
TTCAGGTCCGCTATGGACACTTTGAATTTTTATGCTTTTGGTCTGGTACCGCCCCTGCCATTTCCCCACACTTCGTGAATGATATCTTCAGGGATCTCCTAGATACATTTGTGGTGATTTATTGGATGATATTCTAATTTTTTCTAACTCCACAGAGGAAAAATCCATGGACATGTGAGAATGGTCTTAGAATGCCTAAGACAAAAACCATCTTACATCAAACTTGAAAAGTGTGAATTCCATAGGACCGAAATTCAATTTCTGGGGTATGTATTTATCTACGCAAGGGATTAGTATGGATGGAAGCAAGACCCAAGCCATCAAGGATTGGCCAATTCCAAAGAAATGTGAAGGAGGTGCACGCTTCATGGGTTTGCCAACTTCTATAGACGTTTCATTAAAAAATTTTTCTGAGGTAGTGTCACCTATCACCCAACTTACCCGGAAACAGTCTAGGTTCTCCTGGACCCCGCAAGCTCAGGAAGCATTTTCCTGTTTAAAGGATAAATTTACCACCACACCTTTCTTAGTACATCCCAACCCGAGCTTTGCCTTCATAATAGAGGTGGATGCTTCAGACTGTGCCGTTGGAGCTATACTCTCTCAGAGAACAGGTGAGAAGAATGTCTTGCATCCCTGTGCCTTCTTTTCCCAGCAGTTGTCTTCGGCTGAGAGGAACTACGATGTGGGCAATAGAGAATTGTTGGCCATTATTGCCGCCTTCAGGAATGGAGACACCTTCTTCAGGGAACATGCACAGCAAATAGTCGTCCTGACAGACCATCGTAACCTTGAATTTATCAGGTCGGCTAAGTGCCTGACTCCTCGCCAGGCTCGCTGGAATCTTTTCCTAAACCAATTTAATTTTGTCATTTCTATTAGACCAAGGATCGCGCAATGGAAAGGCTGATGCACTCTCTAGGATTCATTCAGCAGAGACACGTCCACTTACTCCTCCTAAGACTATTCTTCCTGACTCTAGATTCCTGGGAGTGATTCATAATCAAGACCTACTTAAGGACATCAAGGAGCATACCATGCGGATTCTTTGTTGGCTCAACCCCAGGGACGTAAGTCTTGTCTTTAAGAATGGTGTGTGGATTCAGGGACAACGTCTGTATATACCTGAAACAGTCAGATTGAGAGTATTGCAATCAATCCACGATTCCAAGATAGCCGGGCATAGGGGAATTCTAAAGACACAAGAATTTCTTTCTCGTTTCTTTTGGTGGCCCAGTTACAGGAAAGATGTTTTAAACTATGTCACTTCATGTGAAGTCTGTGCAAGATGCAAAAACACCTCGCTCCTCACCAACTGGGTCTGTGCAACCTCTTCCCACCCGTCCCGCCGTGGGGATCCATTTCTATGGACTTCATTGTGGAGTTACCAACCTCTCAAGGGAAAGAACACCATTTTAGTGGTGGTTGACCGTCTAACAAAGGCAGCTCATTTTATCCCTTGTGTCGGCTTACCCACTGCAAAACAGACATCAGACTTGATGATTAAGAATGTTTTCGCTTACATGGAGTACCGGATGAGGTCATTTCGGAATCGAGGGGTGCAATTCACTTCAAGGTTTTGGCAAAATTCTGTGCAGCATTGGACATTAAAGTAAACCTTTCTTCTGCTTTTCATCCTCAGACTAATGGCAAACAGAATGAACCAATCAGACCTGGAGCAGTATCTCCGCTGCTTTATCTGCCACCTACAAGATGATTGGGTGGATCTACTTCACTGGCTGAGTTCTCTTATAACAACTCTCAGAGCGCCTCCACTAAGCAGTCTCCTTTTTACTCAATCTAGGTTATCATCCTAACATCTTCCTCGATTTCCCATAGATACGCCCTTGCCGGCAGTGGCTGAAAGAATCACTTCTTTACAAAAGAATATGGATCTTCTAAAGGAAAATCTAGAATTGGCTCAGGAAAGGTACAAGAAAGCAGCAGATAAATTTCGTAAACCTGCACCAGCTTTCAAGGTAGGAGATTGGTCTGGCTGTCAACCAAAATCTTAAATTAAAGATTCCATCGTCTAAATTGGGACATAAGTACATTGGACCTTATTAAGATCAGTAAGATTATAAGTGCTGTTGCTTGTCGTCTTCAACTGCCCAGAAACTATGAGAATCCACCCTGTCTTTCATGTATCCCTACTAAAGGCTGCAACACCCAATACGTTTCCTGGACGTTCTTCTCCTTGCCCTGACCAGTGCTGGTCGATGGTCAGAAGAATTTATGGTGGAAAGGATTCTAGATTCCAGGTTGTACAGAAATCAGTTGCAATATTTGATTAATGGCAGGGCTACCCAGTGGAGGACAACTCATGGGAACCGGTCAACAATGTAAATGCCCTCGCCTGCTCCGCCAGTTTCATCAGAGGTACCCTGACAAGCCTGGTCTGAGGTCATCCGGAGGTTGTCCCTAAGGGGGAGTAATGTAAGGTTCTTTGTCTCTGTTGACATGTTCCTTGAAACTCAGTTTTCCGTCGGCCATTTTGCTTTCTGTCTTTCTGCAGCTCTTGCCCTCAGTTAATATGGAGTTCCAGTTTTCATGTTCCCGCCCTGATTCTTCTCTTGCTTCTTAAGCAGCCTCAGCTGAACAATCAGTGCTCCTGAATCAAGCCTCAGTCAGCCTGTGACCTGACTCCTGGAAACCTTGAACTTGTACTCCAGCTATTCCCTACTGAGGAACCTTTGAACACTTTTGGACTCTGGAAACCTGCTGTTGGTGAATCCATGTTTGCAGAGGAATTACGGTACAGAGAAGAGATCCTGAACCTGCTTTGAAGATTTATTGTAGTGCTTGAATTACTCTGGCCTGCTGTGTCTCCTGTCTCTGTTCCTGCAAACTGTGGAACTTTTCAACATGCTTGTATGAAGTAATACAAGTCATTTCATTTCAACCTGTGTCTCCTGTGTTTTCCTCGCACCCAAGCACAAGACGCTATAGGAACTGTACACTATACATGACAGCATCAGCTTTAACATTTTTTAGTACCTGGGATGTAAGTAACGGTAAAATTAAACCGTGAGAAAAACAGTGCCACCTAGCCTGACGGGCATTCAAGCGTTTGGCAGCATCAAGGTAGATCAATTTTTATGATCGGTGAAGACTTGAACGGGAAATTCTGCTCCCTCCAAGAAATGACGCCAGGTTCAAATGCGAGTTTAATTGCCAACAATTCCCGATTACCGATATCATAATTTAGTTCAGACTCAGAAAATTTCTTTGAAAAAAAGCACAGGGATGTACTCCATCCGTCTTTGCCTGAGACAACACCGCGCCGACCCCCACAGAAGAAGCATCAACCCAACCAAAAAGGGTTTAGTCACATCAGGCTGCGTAAGGATGGGAGCAGAGCTGAACCTCTCCTTTAGCAACACAAAAGCCTCAAATGGCCTCAGTAGTCCACTGAACCGCATCAGCACCTTTCCTGGTGAGATCGGTCAGAGGTTTGGCAATCACAGAAAATTTTTTTATGATTTTCTATAATAATTGGCGAACCCCAAAAACCTCTGTATTGATTTCACACCAATAGGCCTAGGCCATTCCTGCACAGCTTGCACTTTCACCGGGTCCATCTCAAAAACTTCACTGGAGACAATGTAGCCCAAAAAACTAAGTCTCTGTACAGCGAACTCACATTTTTCTAGTTTGGCAAAAAGTGAATTATCACTCAGTAACTGTAATACTTCACGCACACTCCTCCAATGAGACTCCAAATCCAGTGAATAAATCAAATGTCATCCAAATACACAACCACACTTCTGCCGATCAAAGGTCTAAGGATGTCATTAATAAGATTCTGAAAAAATGCCGGAGCACTGGAAAGCCAAAAAGGCATGACCAGATTCTCAAAATGACCCAGAGGAGTGTTTAAACGCAGTCTTCCATTCATCCCCCTCCTTCATGCGCATCAAATTGTATGCCCCTCGAAGATCAATTTTCGAGAACCACTTGGCCCCCACTAACTGATTAAACAAATCAGGAATCAATGGCAGTGGGTAAGGATTGCGTACAGTAATCTTATTAATCTCACGAAAGTCTAGACAAGGCCGTAAACCGCCGTCCTTTTTTTAACAAAAAAAAATCCAACCGCACAGGAGATTTGGAAGGTCTAATGTGACCGGCGGCCAAGCTTGTCTGTATGTATTCCTCCAAAGCCTTTCTCTCAGGAATAGTCAAATTAAATAAACGACTTTTAGGAAGAGTCGCTCCAGGGACAAATTACAAATTCATTTGCACAATCATAATCTCTATGAGGAGGCAATACCTGCGATTCCTTATCAGAAAAAACTTTCCAAAAATCCTGAATAGGTACAGGTAACTCCCCTTAACTACAGCAGCAATACCCCCCTTTACAACACTTGTCATAACAATTAGGACTCCAGGACTTAATTTCATTGGTAGACCAATCCAGTACCGGATTGTGCAATTTTAACCAGGGTAACCCCAAAATCACCGGTGAGGGCAAATTATTCAAAACTACCAAATCCAAATTCTCTTGATGAACACCATTAATAGTAAGAGGAAATTCACAGATATGGTGAGTAACATTTTTCAAGTGAGAACCATCCACAGACACCACATTAATAGGAGAAGATAGAAGTTTGGGTTTTAATTTAAGTTTTTCCAAAATTTCCCATCAATCACATTGAGAGTTGAACCACAATCCACAAATACCCGAAACTCCATTAATTCCTCCTCACCAGCAGTGGTAGCAGAAAGAAAGACACCTTTATTGTTTAAACAAGCTATGCGGGCGAAACTGACCTCATTTTTTTTTTCTCTTTATTCATTCGAAGCGCACAGTTCTTAATAAATGCCAGATTTGCCACAATAGAAACACAAGCCCTCCGCAAATCTACGGTCTTTTTCCCGAGAGTGAGGTGTCATTGCTCCAATTTCCATCGGCTCTGCAATGTCAGTACAGTCCTTTCCAAACTTGGAGATGACAAGGCAGATTTACTCTTATTAACCCTTGCACGCAGTCTACTATCCACCCGTATGGCTAATTGCATAGCCTCTTGCAAGTTACCAGGTATAGGATAAGCAATCAGCAAATCTTTAACCCTTTCACTTAACCCTGCAAGAAATAAACTTTTCAAAGCTGAATCGTTCCACCCCACCTGAGTGGACCACCTTCGGAAGTGAGTACAATATTTTTCCACATTACCTGATCCCTGTCTCAAACGTCTCAATTCTGTCTCAGCTGATGAAACACGATCCGGATCGTCATACAATAACCCCAAAGCAGAAAAAAAAACTATCCACTGATCTAAAGCATGGATCACTAGGCTGCAGAGAAAAGGCCCAGTCCTGAGGTTCTTTGCGCAAAGTGACATTATGAACACTATGCGCTGTGATTCATCACCAGAGGATCTGGGTCTCAAACGGAAATACAACAAGCAAGCATTTTTAACCCCTTAGTGGACAGAGCCATTTTGCAGCTTAATGACCGGGCCAATTTTTACAATTCTGACCACTGTCACTTTATGAGGTTATAACTCTGGAACGCTTTAACAAATCCCGCTGATTCTGAGATTGTTTTTTCGTGACATATTGTACTTCACGTTAGTGGTAAAAAAATTTTTATCTGACTTGCGCTTATTTATGAAAAAAACGGAAACATGGCGAAAATTTTGAAAATTTAGCAATTTTCAAATTTTCAACTTTTATGCCCTAAAATCAGAGAGATATGTCACACAAATTTCTTAATAAATAACATTTCCCACATGTCTACTTTACATCAGCACAATTTTGGGAACAAAATTTTTTTTTGTTACGAAGTTATAAGGGTTTAAAAGTTGACCAGCAATTCTCATTTTTACAACACCATTTTTTTTTTAGGGACCACATCACATTTGAAGTCACTTTGAGGGGTCTATGTGATAGAAAATAGCCAAAAGTGACACCATTCTAAAAACTGCACCCCTCAAGGTGCTCAAAACCACATTCAAGAAGTTTATTAACCCTTTACGTGCTTCACAGTAACTGAAGCAATGTGGAAGGAAAAAATTAATATTTAACTTTTTTTGCAAAAGCTTTACTTCGGAACCAATTTTTTCTATTTTCACAACTGTTCAAAGAAAAAATGAACCACAAAATTTGTTGTGCAATTTCTCCTGAATACGCCGATACCCCATATGTGGGGGTAAACCACTTTTTGGGCGCACGGCAGAGGTCGCAAGGGAACGAGCGCCGTTTGACTTTTTCAATGCAGAATTGGCTGGATGCCATGTCGCGTTTAGAGAGCCCTGATGTGCCTAAACAGTGGAAACCCCCCCACAAGTGACCCCATTTGGAAAATAGACCCCTTAAGGAACTTATCTAGATGTGTGGTGAGCACTTTGAACCTCCAAGTGCTTCACAGAAGTTTGTAACGTAGAGCCGTGAAAATAAAAAATCATATTTTTTCCACAAAAACAATCTTTTCACCCCAATTTTTATTTTTCCCAAGGGTAACAAGACCCCAAAAGTTTTTGTAAAATTTGTCCTGAGTACGCTGATACCCCATATGTGGGGTAAACCACTGTTTGGGTGCATGGCCAGAGCTTGGAAGGGAAGGAGCACCGTTTGACTTTTTTCAACGCAGAATTGGCTGGACGCCATGTCGCGTTTATAGTGGCCCTGATGTGTCTAAACAGTGGAAACCCCCCACAAGTGACCCCATTTTGGAAACTAGACCCCCTAAGGAACTTATCTAGATGTGTGGTGAGCACTTTGAACCTCCAAGTGCTTCACAGAAGTTTATAACGCCCGGGCGTGAAAATAAAAAATCATATTTTTCCACAAACCTGATTGTTTAGTCCCTAATTTTTTATTTTCCCAAGGGTAACAGGAGAAATTAGACCACAAAAGTTGTTGTCCAATTTGTCCTGAGTACGCTGATACCCCATATGTGGGGGTAAACCACTGTTTGGGCACACGGCAGGACTCGGAAGGGAGGGAGCGCCATTTGACTTTTTGAACGCCACTGCGTTTTTGGAGACCCCTCAATGTGCCTAAATAGTGGAAACCCCTCAATTCTAGCTCCAACCTAACCCCAACACACCCCTAACCCTAATCTCATCCCTAACCCTAATACCAACCCTAATTCTAACTCTAACCCTAATTGTAACCCTAACCCTAATTGTAACCCTAACCCTAGTTGTAACCCTAACCCTAATTCCAACCCTAACCCTAATTATAACCCTAACCCTAATTATAAACCCTAACCCTAAGGCTGGGTTCATATTGCGCTTTACCAGCCCATTCAACACATAGCGTTGACGGGCTGGTAACGGTATAGCATAACGCGATGGCGTTATGCTATACTCACTAGCGCAGAGGAATCAGCGATGATTCATTTGCGCTAGCGGTGACGGAGCCCAGACGCTGCAGGCCGTGTCCGAGGCTCCGTCACTGAATGACGGCACGTCGCGAACGCATGCCGCTTTACGTAAAGCGGCATGCGTCGCGATGCGCCCTCAAATGCGGGTGAATGGCAGCGTTAACGGACTGCGTTACACCGTGTTATACTGCGGTGTAACGCAGTCCGTCTAACGGACTGCCATAACGCAATATGTACCCAGCCTAACCCTAACGCTAATCCCAACCCTAATTATAACCCTAACCCTAATTATAACCCTAATTATACCCTAACCCTAACCCTAATGGAAAAATGAAAATAAATAAAATTTCTTTATTTTATTATATGTACCTAACCAAGGGGGTGATATAGGGGGGTTTATGTACTGTTTTTTTATTTTGATCACTGTGATAGTTTATCACAGTGATCAAAATGTACTTTTAGAGAATGAATGAATATTTTTTTTGAATTGCCGCCAGGCAGATTCGGCGGGCGCACTGCGTATGCGCCCGCCATTTTTTTTTTACTGGAAGAAGACGCCGGCTGAACGGAGGCCAGGGGGAGGACCGGAGGCGAGGGGGAGGATCGGACCGCACCGGGGGGGGATCGGAGGACACGGGACCCCTCCAGGTACAGGGGGGGGTGAGATCGGGGGTCCCGGGACACTATTTCTCTCCCCTCTGATGTGCGATCACATCAGAGGGGAGAGAAATTTACAGGCAGGGATCGCAGCATTGATTTCTCTTTTGCGATCGCCAGTATATGGCGATCGCAAAAGAGTGGTGATTGGGGGGGCCCCTATTATGTTCTCTGGGGTCTCGGCTACCCCAGGCAGCCGAGACCCCAGAGAAAATCGCCCATCCCCCGTCACCTCGCGGCGGGCGCAGCACTCGTGCGCCCGCCATTTTAAAGCATGGCGCCGGCACCGGGGGACATCGGAGGGCCCTGGGGCCATGAGGAGGGTTCGGGGGCCACAGTGGGGTCCCGGGGACCCTTTTTTCTCTGTCCTCTGATGTCCGATGACATCAGAGGACAGAGAAATTAAATGGCACATTTTTTTTTTTTTTTTGCGGTCGCCGTTATAGGGTTAATAACGGCGATCGCAACATCGGTGTCGGTAAAAAACCGACCCGATTCATGTTCTCTGGGGTCTCGGCTACCCCCGGCAGCCGAGACCCCGGAGAAAATGCGCCTCTGGGGGGCGCTATTCACTTTTTCCTTAACGGCACTGTGGTTTAAGTACCCTTAATGACCGCCGTTAAAAGGCGTATCGGCGGTCGTTAAGGGGTTAAAAGAAAAAAAATCTTGTTGTTCACCAAAAAATAAATCAGGCAAACGTACCTTTGGCTCCACGAAATGTGCTCCAGAACAACTACTCACGTGTTGCTGAATTTCAGCCACCTCCAGAGAAAGTCCCTGCAGGCGTTGAGCCAAATCCTGAACCGACACCATGATGGAAACAGAAAATCTTTCCTTAGAGATTTTTTTTTTTTTTTTTTTTTAGGCTGGACTTACTGTTATGATCTGCTACAAGCACTAAGGAAAGATGGGAATTCTGTCCCTACAATAGAACTAAGCTGGATCCCTACGATGTAACGGGGAACCTGATCCTGCGACCAGACCTGCTAAAGTCCTCAGCTAGTCTGAACGAAGACCTATAGTTGCGAGGAAGGAATCCCTACAAGATCTAGGGACTGGGAGAAAAGGTGGACACCTCCTAACAGAAATTGTAGCAGGGAAAATCAAACAGAAAACTAATTACTTAGAGATCCTATGATCAAGCAAAACTGACTGAGTAAGGCACCTAAGCACCCGGCTAGCTTAAGAGTAGGTAATACAATGAAGTCCAGCAAAGCCAGAAGGGCGGAGCCAGACTAAATAGGGAAAAAGGTCATGTGACCAGCAAACTGAAACAAAACTTAACAAGAGGGTTCTAACATTAAATGCATTTGGGTAATCACTAAAGAGGAGTAAATCTGCCTAAATTAAAATGTCATTGATCACTTGAATTTGGCCAGAAAATTTTATTTGCATTGAATTTATTTGATGTGAATTGAATGCATCTTACTTATCTCTGGGGTCTCTCCGGACCCAGCATATAGTAAAAATAAGGTAAAAAAATAAATACTGGATGTCTTCTTCTCACCAAGGGTCCTCGGCGCCTCAGGCATCTAAAGGCCCCACCTGAGGCCTAGTCAATTCTGGTTTGTGTAGAAGACCTAAAGCCTGTGAATCAAAGCAGACTCAAATTATGAAGCGATACAAAGTGAGTGCCAGAGAGAAGTGAGTATTAATATTTCTAAGAAATACTAAATTTTAGTGAAGTCCCAAGCCAATTAAATCTTCCTCGAAGTGATTTACTCATCTCCAGTAATCACAGATCAATAACAAATCTGAACAACTTGCATTTCTGAAGTTCAGACTGCAATGGCAGTTCCTTTAAAGTTGGTGAAGATTACGGTATTTGAAATTCCTGGTATTTTTTTCTACTTTGCGTTTTATTCCATATAAGATACTTCTGAAAAAAAAATCACATTTATTAAACCGTCTCTTTTTTATCATCAAGATCCATACATTTGATTGCGTTTGTAGCTCTGGGCATTATCACATTGTCAATGGGGGTCTTTGCAAATTATTCACTGTTTTATCAGATGTTATTTTTACTTCTCTTTTGGCTTTGCAGACAGGATTTTGTATCTGAGAATCACTTTACTGAAACTAACAGTCAACAAATTGAAGTGAACTTGAGATGAAACGTCTATCCATATATAGTTGAATTCCCCAAGTTATAATTCACAGAATAACAGCGTTTACCAGTTGATGCTCTGCTGAACCGTAATATGTCTTGTGCTGTCATGCTAGACACCCTGAGTTCTCTTTACAACAATATAAGCTTTCCTGGGCTTCTAATAGATGTGAGGCAAATACAAATTGATTATTGCACTTTACAAAGCATACATGAATACTTAACAAGCTACAGCTTCAAAGAATCCATTTCTTCTAAAATATTTATTGTATGAACTGTTGTGTAGGACAAAGTAATCAAAATGACATTTCCTAAGGAGAACATAGGTAATGACTTAAATAAATAACTACTGTAAAGGACAAAGTACAGGCAATGTCATGGTTTGCTGAGTTTGTGGGAAAATGTAGGTTAAGGGTTAATTTGGATGGCCTCACTCTGGGATTCTGGGAGGCTTCTTATAGCCTCATTGTGGGGCCATTCCTTATCGCTTGTACTTTGACCCTTGGCCGAGTGTGTGTGACCCTGTGCTTTATGCTTGTGCTACTTTATGCTTGCTTGGTTTTGACTTGGTTCTGTTCCCGTTACGAGTTTCTGCCTGCCCCTCCTGTACTACGTTGCTATCTCAGTATATGACTCCTGGTTTATGTTCTGACAATTCTCTGCTTACCCCTCCTGTACTGCGTTGCTATCTCCGTGTATGACTCCTGGCTTATGTTCTGACTATTCTCTGCTCGCCCCTCCGGTACTGCGTCATCCTCTCCGTGTATGACCCCCGTTTGTCTGAACTAAGTTTCCCTCTTCATTAATCCAGGGTCCCTGTAGCATAGGCCAGTGAGCTTAACGTCTACTGTGGGTAAAATCCTGGAGGGTTTTTTAAGGGATACTATATTGGAGTATCTGAGACTGAATAACCTCATGACACAGTATCAGCATGGGTTTACGAGGGACCGTTCTTGTCAGACTAATCTAATAAGCTTTTATGAAGGGGTAAGTTCCGGACTGGACCAAGGGAACGCAGTGGACGTGGTGTTCATGGACTTCTCAAAAGCTTTTGATACGGTGCCACAAAAAAGGTTATACATAAAATGAGAACAATGGGGATAGGGGAAAATATGTGTAAGTGGGTTAAGAACTGGCTCATGGATAGGAAACATAGGGTGGTTATTAATGGAGCACACTCAGACTGGGTCACGGTTAGCAGTGGGGTACCACAGAGGTCAGTATTGGGGCCGCTTCTCTTTAACATATTTATTAATTACCTTGTAGGGGGCATACAGAGTAGTATTTCAATATTTGCAGATGACACTAAACTCTGCAGGGTAATAAATGCAGAGGAGGATAATTTTATATTACAGGAGGATTTATGTAAACTAGAAGCTTGGGCTGATAAATGGCCTGGGTGTATGGGTGGATGACAAACTCACATTTAGTGGCCAATGTCAGGCAGCTGCTGCAAAGGCAAATAAAATAATGGGATGCATTAAAAGAGGCATAGATGCTCATGAGGAGAACATAATTTTACCTCTATACAAGTCACTGGTGCGACCACACTTAGAATACTGTGTACAGTTCTGGTCTCCTGTGTATAAGAAAGACATAAATGAACTGGAGTGGGTGCAGAAAAGAGCGACCAAGGTTATTAGAGAACTGTGGGGTCTGCAATACCAAGACAGGTTATTACACTTGGGGTTATTTAGTTTGGAGAAATTAAGGCTTAGGGGTGATCTTATTACAATGTATAAATATATGAGGGGACAGTACAAAGACCTTTCTAATTATATTTTTGCTCTTAGACCAGTGACGGGGACAAGGGGGCATCCTCTAAGTCTGGAGGAAAGAAGGTTTAGCCATAATCACAGACGCAGATTCTTTACTGTAAGAGCAGTGAGACTATGGAACTCTCTGCCGTCTAATGTTGTAATTAGTGTTGAGCGATACTGCTCGATATCTAAAAATATTGTATCGAAATGGTATCGCCGATATCACTAAATATCGCCGATATCCGATTCAGATACCGGAAGTCCCATGTAAGTCTATGGGAACAAAATATCGCAACTAAAAAAAACCTTTATTTCCTTGTAAACACTAAATATACACACATAGAATACATATATATATATACATGTCATTGTGACATATATATATACATATATGTATAGTTTATACACTTCTACATAGTAAAATATCCTCTGATTCAATTGCCGGGTAAAGCCGGCTTCTGTGAAAAGACAGAAGCACCCGACATGAAATGACACTTGGTGTACATAGGGTTAACCATGTCTTTTCATGTCGTTTGCAATCTGATTTGCACAAACAATTACATCAGTCTATGTGTGCAAAATTTCACACCTGTAGGGGTTAATTAAAGGTGTAAATTCATTGTAAAAAAACGGACTTTTTTGTTACGTATTTACACCTTTAATTAACCCCTACAGGTGTGAAATTTTGCACACTTACATTCATGTAATTGTTTGTGCAAATCAGATATCAAACTACATGAAAAGACATGGTTAACTCTATGTAAACCAAGTGTCATTTCATGTCGGGTTCTGCATTTTCACAAAAGCCGGCAATTGAATTAGCGGCTATTATACTATGTAGAAGTGTATGAACTATAAATATAAATATATATATATGTGTCACAAATTTAATGACATGTATATATATATATATATATATGAGGTGTAAAATTGCTGAAAAAAAATGCGTGGGCTCCCGCCCTATTTACGCAACCAGACAGACAAAGCCAGTGAGTGGGGGCAGATAATAATAGCCCAGAGAGGGACCATTATTTTTGCCCCCCCCCCCGGCTACTAACATCTGCCCCCAGACACCCCAGAAAGGGCAAATCTCTAATTAGATTTGCCCTTTCTGGCACTTTGCCCGTCTATTCCCATTGCCCTGTAGCGGTGGCGAATGGGTTAATAAGGGGTTAAAATGACCTTGCAATTGAAAGGTCACTTTAAGCCAGGTTAATAATTGAGAGCTGTCAATTAGACAACTATCAATTATTAATCCTATTGTATGAAAGAAAAATCAAACACACACACTTTAATAAAAAAGAAGTTTAATGAAATAATCACACAGTTTTTGACCATATTTTATTTTCCTGCTAAAACCATTTCCTGTAATAAAAATAAAATAATAAAGCAAAATTATTCTTACCAATCCGATGTACAGTCAGGTCCCACGGTGTAATCCTTCAGAAAGGGTTAATGTTTACTGCAGGGACCGCAGCTAATGCTGCAGCCTCACAGTAAACCCCCAAATGAATGAGTTCCTCTCCTGGCTGACAGGAGAGGAAGTGGAAAGCTTAATTGATTGCTTTCCACTTTCACTTCAGGTCAGCCAGGGACACAATCAGTGACGTCAGAGGGAACTGGTTAACAAAAATAGGGGATCCCCTCGAAAAAAATTGGCGTGGGGTCCCCCCTATTTTTGTTAACCAGCCAGATGAAGCAGACCGCTGAGGCCTGGATTTTCAGGCTGTTAAGGAGCCAAGATCCATGGACCTTGCCAGCCTGATAATACCAGGCCACAGCAGTCTGCATATCTTGGCTGATTAACAAAAATAGGGGATCCCCTCGAAAAAAATTGGCGTGGGGTCCCCCCTATTTTTGTTAACCAGCCAGATGAAGCAGACCGCTGAGGCCTGGTTTTTCAGGCTGGTAAGGATCCAATATCCATGGACCTTACAAGCCTGATAATACCAGGCCACAGCAGTCTGCTTAGCTTGGCTGGTTAACAAAAATAGGGGATCCCCTCGAAAAAAAAACGGCGTAGGGGTCCCCCTATTTTTGTTAACCAGCCAAGTAAAATGCAGACTGCTGCGGCCTGGTATTAAAAGACTGTCAAGGCCCATGGATTTTGGCCCTCAACAGCCTGATAATACCAGGCTACAGCAGCCCCACATTTGGCGCATCAAAAGATGTGCCAATTGTGGCACTTTACCCGGCTCTTCCCACTTGCCCTGTAGCGGTGGCAAGCGGGGTAATAAGGGGTTAATGTCACCGTTGATTGCACGGTGACAATAAGCCCGGTTAATAATGGAGAGGCGTCAATAAGACACCGATCCATTATTAATCCCAAAGTTATTAAATGCATAAAAAAAAGACAAAGCAAGAAAAAAGTATTTTAATGAAATAAAAGAGACAACACAGTTTTCATTTCTTTTATTGTACTCTCATTCCTGCGACGCCATCGATCTCCTGTAAAAAAAGAAAAAAAAAACCAACAGTATACCACCTGTCCGACGCAGTCCATAGTAACGACTGTCCCACGGCGATCCAGCTCTGCTACATCGCAATGACAGGCAGAGCCTGTCATCGCGACGCAGCACAGCTGATTACCTGCTTCCCCGGCGGTGACGTCATCGGACTGACTGCTTTATGGCCGGGATTACCCAGCAGTCACTGCAGTTATCGCGAGAAACTGCATGTGACCGCCGGGGAAAGATGATGGCGGCCATGAAGCAGTCCAGGCCGTGACCGCCGGAGATCTTCTGCCAGGTAAGTGCCGCTGACTCCTGACAGACCCGACCGACGGACACTGACAGTGACAGACCCGACCGACGGACACAGACAGTGACAGTGACAAATCCGATTCCGGTATTCGATATGACAAAAATATCGGTATTCGGAATCGAAAGGCCGATACAGCTAATATCGGCCGATACCCGATATTTGCAGTATCGTATCGCTCAACACTAGTTGTAATGAGTGATTCCCTACTAAAATTTAAGAAGGCACTGGATGCCTTTCTTGAAAAGTATAATATTACAGGCTATGTTCACTAGTTTCCTAGATATTGCCTTGATCCAGGGAGCTAGTCTGATTGCCTTATGTGGAGTCGGGAAGGAATTTTTTTCCCCAATCTGAAGCTTACTGTTTGCAACTTGTTTTTTTTTCCTTCCTCTGGATCAACATGTTAGGGCAGGTTAGGATAGGATATGAGTTGAACTAGGTGGACTTAAAGACTTCCTTCAACCTTAATAACTATGTTACTATCCTGCATTCACCTCAAGCAGCAGGATGCTAAGCCCCGCCCCCTATGGTCACATGATCGCAGGTCCTTTTGCTTTCTGCTACCTTCAGCGTCTCCTCTCACCTCACTGCTCAGGTCCCGTCTGCCTGAGCCTCCCCTGCGGCATCTGACCCCGGCCCTTTCGCAGTGTGGGTGAGTCACCCTGCTCAGCTGTGGCAGTTCGCTGGTGCTGACAGGGTCGTTACAGGCAATATATGATCACTGTAACATTATGGGGCAATATATGTATGTATTCTCTTACATTTCACCATGCAACTTTTTTTATTTTATTATTTTCTTATCAATGTGTGTATTTTATGCACGAAAAAATATACATATAACATCTTTTGCAGTGAACTTTTGTTATTACAACTACTGTATATATACACCCGGTGATATTAAATGAATCATTACAATTAAATAGTATTAAATGAATCATTACAATTAAATGGTATTATATGAATCATTACAATTACAATTTAGGTTAAAGGGATTGTCCACTACTAGGATAACTCCTTCTCAATATGAATGTTTGGCCCCGTTAAAATAAAAACACCTACGCTGATAGTATAGGTGCCAACTGCAGCTCTGACTTCCTCTTGATTGCTTACACGTCCAAACACAGGGAAAGCAAAGCCAGCATTGATGAGACAACAGGATCACATGACATAACAACCTCACATAAGCCATGGAAAAGTGAGTGCACATGTAAGACCGGGCTGCGGGTACCAGTACCGAGCCGGGTCTTGAACTGTTGAGGCAGCCTCCCATGTTGCCTGGGGGTAGTGAGGGACCCGACCAACCTCATGACCCGAGTAGGAAAGGCGTGATAAAAGCAAAAGTGCGTGCAGTGACAGGCAGTTTGGAGCGAACAGGCAGTGTGCAGCTGGGTGAGCAGCGTGCTTCGCCTCCTGAGCACCGGTACTGTGACAGGCTGCATTTGTTGGCTACCGTGATTACCAGCGGAGCGGAGGGACAGAAACGTACCGTTTACCCAGAGACTGCGAGTACTGCACACACTTGGAGGAGAGAAGGACGAGTACCGGACACTCGTTTGCAGCCTTCCCTGCCATTTGCTGGATGTCAGCTCACGTTCAACTCCAAGATTGCTGCGGTCTGGTTTGCTTTGGCCGTGTGAGTTCATGGACTAGGGACTCAGCGGAAGGTACCGGAGACCGACTGCTGCCACCAGAAGATGGATCATCTCTCTGAGGACCCCCTCTATGGACACCTTTCCGGCCATTGTCGGTGCTGCAACCCCTGTGGATCAACTGTGGTGGAGCATAAAGGACATGATAAGTTTAATAATGGGACTGCCATTGTTCTGCACTTGTTATTCTTACCATCTACCCGTTAAACATTTATCTCCCTGTGAGGAGTTAATACACTGTTTCATTAAACTGTTAAATTTATTAACCTTGCTCTGCCTTCTGTCTGTCACTGCATCCTGCAATCTGCTTACACACACACCGTTAGAACAGCGCTGGCACCTGAGGTGAGTATAGGTGTTGTAAGCTTTCCGGGGGGTTTAGCTCTAGGATCGCTGTCTGGGTAGACAGAATGGCACGGAAACAGTTCATTCAGACAGCAGTTTGGTGAAAACTGGCCGCAACCAGTTTTATTAAAGTCCACAGCACACAGATAAAAACAAATCATAAACAGAAATCCTGGGCTTGTCTAGCCTCTAACTACACTCTAGATAGATGGCCCTCTCTATCCGGGACCCAGACTCTACCAGTCTGTGCCCAAAACAACACATATCACATATGTTACCAGTGTGGAGTTTCACAGACACTCCTCCTTGTGTCTGAAAGCACCTTTGGGGGAGATCCACTCCTATTCAGCCGCTATTCACACGGATTCTCACTGCGACTACTCCTGTGTCCGGGGTCCTTCCCGCACCCAGACTGAGATAGCTCACACTCTTAGAGACTGCTTCCTTGTGCCAGGACACCTCCCTGTGTCCGGGCTAAAGACAGTCCACACTCTTGGAGACACCTTCTGTGTCTGGACCCTTGTCCAGACTGAATGAGCTCTCTGACTGTGCTCACAAGCACCTACTTCTGGCTTCCTAATCAACACCTGAGTGGATTCAGGTCTGAGCTGCAAGCGTGTACTGAATGGCAGGTGTAGTGACCTTTCTTTACCACCAGGTTTACAAAGCCACACATTTCGCTCATACCAGTCAGCAAGGTACTTAGGTGAAATATACACCTCATTCACCACATATTCCTTCACTGTCTCACATATCCCCTCCCTCTTCTCCAGACCGGAGGGCTGGTCATCCAGACCGGAGGGCTGGTCAACAATCCAACAGAGACAGTGAACTCTGGACCAGTCATGGCCCTCATCAGCTTCATCCTCACCACTGTCATAGCCAACATCAGTTTTCTCTTCATCTGAAGCATCCGCACTACCCTGTACCCTCCCAGGCCTATACTCTCTGCGGGCCTCGGGTATCCTGCACGGTTTCATCTTGACTTTAGTGCCAGCCTCAGTCTCGGTATAGTGGCTCACCAGATAAGTACGACCAGGCACGTCAGAACAGCTCTGCTGATTCTTCCTCAGAAACTTTTGTACCTCCTGTTTTTGGGGCACTGACCCTGTGTCACCCACTGTCACAGGAGGTATAGGGGTTTTCTCTAATTCCCCCTGAACTTTCTTTAGCACATCTACTTTCTTAAATATCAGTTGATTCATAAATTCTACCTCACAGAACCCAAGCGCCTCTGTCATGGTCTCTGACCATTCCGAGCCACACTGTTCAAACGATTGGCACTGTAGAGGGAGCTGATCGTTTTTCTTGGTCGGTACACATAATTTATCCTCTTCTGGTACAGGCTCACTTTGCATAAGACTCAGAGCTCTTACTTCTTTCTCCAGGAGATCCTCATGGCTACGCATCTTCTCCTGTAGTTGTTGGACGTCCTTTACGTCTTCGGCCCTTTCTTCAGGCTCTTCTGGTAGGACATGCTCAGAAGCCCTACCATCAGTCTTCTTTACCTCTTCAGCCACGTTCTGCATCCCATCTGGGCTCCCGTGTGTCTGCAGTGGCAACGGAGTGACACATCGTTTTTCCCATTTGTTGGGACGTGGCTCCGATGTAGCCTCCCTGAAAGTGCGCTTGAGCTCACCAATGCCAGCTACTGATCCGGACTGTAACCCGTCCACGCCGCTGTCTTCGGCAGAAACAGATTCCTGGACAGAGTCAGTCCCCATATCTTCAGTCTTGCTCCTCACAGCTTCACTTGAAACCTCAGCTTCTGATGAGGCATCTGGCTTGGTGACCACCACTTCCATGGCTTTTTCCACCTCTGCAGCATCACCTTCAGAGTCCTTGGCCTGATGCAGATCCACACCATACATTGATAACTTCTCATTTTCAACAGCATCCACTTGTGCTGTGTTCAGTTTCAGAGTCCTGTCTTTCACCTTAGTCTTCGCCAGGGAACCGACCAACTGTACAACATCTTCAGATGCCATCCTCCGTCCGACTGCAAGGTCAGCCTCAGCCTTCCTCTCAGGACTCTCAATCTCCTCTGCCACCATGCCTTCCTCACTTGCACTGGTTGCTTTATTGTCATCAGATAATTCACTATCACTATCTGACCCCTTTTTCTCAGCCACATCTGGCTCACTGTCAGGGCTATACACTTCATTTTCATTCACATCCTGCTCACTGTCAGGGTTATACAATTCATTTTCATTCATATCCTGTTCTGGAACCTTAGTTAACATGTCATCCACAACATTAACTTCATCATCTGGTCCCTCAAGTATGTGACTATGTGACAACCCCAGCACTATACTTCTATATAGTTCAGGCACTCGGAGCTGACTCACAACCTCTCCCTGGACTTCAGTGTTTATGGCAACATGAGAGAACCTCTCCTCAGAGTCAGGCTCTTGGGAAACCTCATTTAGAACAATCATATTTTCCTGTGCTGTTTTAAGAGAGGGTTCTCGCCACTGCTCACTCTCAAAACCGTCACAGGACACAGGCAAGTCAGGACACTCGGTTCCCGAGAACCACCATCCTCGTCTCCCAACATCACCTGCAAAGGAATTTCATCACTATCACAGTCATCATTATTATCAACATCATTATCATGACTATGATCAGTATTATCATCACTATCATTACCAGCATCAGCACCATTTTCATGGTCATCATCATTATCAGGTTCATCATCATCATTAGCATTATCATCATCATTATCACATAATTTTAACATCCCACTAGCATCGTGTTCCGCCCCTCGGGACTGCGTACCCTCAGTAGGGGCTTCATCACACTGTCCATCAGAATCACCCCTCCCCCAGAGATCCTTAGACCGGGGAAAGTCATTACCCAATATAACGGGTTGCACCAGGGTCTTCACTACCCCCACTTCACATGAAATCTCCCCGAGTTTGGGGACCAAGTCCACGGCAGTCTCTGGGTAGACTTTGGTGTCTCCATGGATGCACACCATACTCAAGTGCTTATCAGGGATGAAGTCCCTATCAATCAGGCTGTCACATACGGAAGTCACTGGACTCTCTGAGTCCAAGAGGGCCTGCGCTGAGCAACCATTTGTAACCACCGGGACACCTGTGGTCCAGTCTCTTCGGTTGCGGTGGTCACACACACAGGTTCTGCGCAGAGAGAGAGGGATCTGCCAACATCACGGCACATAGGCTCCCCCTCTATTGGACAGTTCGCTGCAATTTCACGCCAGCTCCAACACTGTCCATCACACTCTCCCACCCACATGTCCCCTCGGGCCTGAACCCGCTTATCAGCATACCCCATGTCCCCAACAGCTGGAACGCTCTTACCGGGAGAGTTCGACGTCCGGGAACTCTGAAGTGACGTCCTCTCAGACGGCTGTAGCTCAGGAGAACATGCTCGGGTGTAGCGGTTCACTGTAGGACATGCTCGGGTGTAGCGGTTCACTACCACCTTTTCAACTCCATAATCAGGCCTGCTGACTGCAGACTCCCAACTGTATCTCCAGTCACGAACTCCTCGGGCACGGGCTGCAACCGTAACACGCAGCCGGGTAAGAATCGCCGCTTTTAACTTTGCATAGTCTTCGCTGTCCTGCTTGCTCAGGTCAGCCCAGACTTTTTGGGGTTCCCCAATCAGATAGGGTACGACCACCATGGCCCATTCAGATAGTGGCAGATTCTCCTTCTCTGCCAGTCTCTCAAACCTAGTAAGATATACCTCCACATCATCACGAGGTGTCATTTTTCTCAAGGACCGTCTTACCGCCTTCTTTATAGCGGACAACGCCGGTGCCTTCACAACATTACTTCGGGACCGGCACCGAAATCCTTTTTTGGTGCTGTCATCTGCTCAACAAATAACCGGTTATTCTCCTGCTGCTGCTGCAGGAATTGCTGCTGGGCCTGCTGCATGTGCTGCTGGTGCTGCAGGCGCTGCTGCTCCATGCTTCGCTGGGCCTGCACCAGGTACTCAACGAGTTCCTCCATACTGCCGGACTTATCTGTCTCAACCACGGCAGTTTTATGTTGCACATTAACTTTCGCCATTTGTTCAAACAGCGCCTCCATGCTGTCATCCATGCTGTCAGACTTCTCTGTCTTCACAACTGTAGTCTTCACTCAAGACATACACACTACACAGCTTTTTTTTTTTTTTTCCACAGAAAAATTCAGCCTTGCTGTGCAAACACTTTTTTTTTTCCCTTTGCAAAGTCTATTAGGGCTACTGTCTCTTTAAGACTGCTCCACAAACTTTTCTTTTACTGCTGCACATTCCACAGTCATTTCACAACAAGTTCAGCTTTGCTGTGCATACATTTTCTTTCTGCAGACCCTATCAGGGCCACTGTCTCTCCAAGACTGCTCCAAACAGACGTTTCTGCTGACACACACTTTTTTTTTTTTTTTCTGTTGCTATTTCAATAGACTTCACCTTTAATGCTGTCTCTCGCCACTGTGCTGCATGCACACTCCAGCACTAACTGTACCAGGCCCTGCGCTGCCCCAGCATTCTCCGCCAATTGTAAGCTTTCCGGGGGTTTAGCTCTAGGATCGCTGTCTGGGTAGACAGAATGGCACGGAAACAGTTCATTCAGACAGCAGTTTGGTGAAAACTGGCCGCAACCAGTTTTATTAAAGTCCACAGCACACAGATAAAAACAAATCATAAACAGAAATCCTGGGCTTGTCTAGCCTCTAACTACACTCTAGATAGATGGCCCTCTCTATCCGGGACCCAGACTCTACCAGTCTGTGCCCAAAACAACACATATCACATATGTTACCAGTGTGGAGTTTCACAGACACTCCTCCTTGTGTCTGAAAGCACCTTTGGGGGAGATCCACTCCTATTCAGCCGCTATTCACACGGATTCTCACTGCGACTACTCCTGTGTCCGGGGTCCTTCCCGCACCCAGACTGAGATAGCTCACACTCTTAGAGACTGCTTCCTTGTGCCAGGACACCTCCCTGTGTCCGGGCTAAAGACAGTCCACACTCTTGGAGACACCTTCTGTGTCTGGACCCTTGTCCAGACTGAATGAGCTCTCTGACTGTGCTCACAAGCACCTACTTCTGGCTTCCTAATCAACACCTGAGTGGATTCAGGTCTGAGCTGCAAGCGTGTACTGAATGGCAGGTGTAGTGACCTTTCTTTACCACCAGGTTTACAAAGCCACACATTTCGCTCATACCAGTCAGCAAGGTACTTAGGTGAAATATACACCTCATTCACCACATATTCCTTCACTGTCTCACAGTGTTTTTATTTAAACACCTTTAACAATTTCTTGTAACATTGCAATATAGAAAAAATTAGAATTAGAAGTCATTCTAAAAATAAATATACAATAAAAATAAAAATGTTCTACAAACCCAATTCCAAAACGTGTTGGATCCTGTGTAAAATGTAATAAAATAAGAATGCAATAATTTGTAAATCTCCTATAGCCATATTTTATTCACAATACAATATATAACACGTATCAGAAATTGAAAGTAATCTTTCATTTCAATTTTAAAAAAATTACTAATTTAGAAACTGAAAATCACAGAATTGATAGACATTATAATGATATGCAATTCATGAAAAAATGAAACATTTTCAAAACATCTCGATTTATTCAGTATCAAGTATTAAAAAATGCAGAATTACATGCACTAATAATATGCAATGACATGCTATCAATATGATTATGAATTTGTTGTCTGAGGATTATTCTGCCACACTGAATGCACTAGGGTATGCAAATCATCAGCATCTGGTGCTGGCAGATCCTGCTTCAATTACCAACCAATGTGTCATGAACCCCGGTGTTCCTGCTGCGAGACGGGTGACTAGCCACAGTAAGGGGACACGAGAAGAGCGACGGAGCACTCACCGGGTGTAGAGCAGGACCTGAACCATGTGACTGAGGGGGAGTGGCCGAGGTTGGAGAAAGGCGCCGGGGTGCAGGGGAGCCAGACGGCGCTGGAGAGAAGTCAAATGTGCTGAGGTCAAAACCGGGAAATCAATGAGGTACCGAGGGTGAGACGGAAGGATAGTCAGGACAAACAGGCCAGATAGTCAGAACCGAAGAAAACAGGATTGGCTGTGTAGGACGATACGGTAACTGTGGAAACAGTCATAGCTCCCAGTCCCAAAGTCTTCACCATATGTCCCAGTAATGGTGAGGCATCAGTACTGCTGCTGCTCCAAGTGTCTACGGTGCAGTGAACTTTGGAGCTCAAAGGCAAATTGAAAGAGCTGCCTACATTTTCCTGAATGTAAGAGCAGGCATCAATTTCTGTGAGAAATAATGGTGGCTGGGTGTCTTCCATTGAGGCTGAGTGCGCACCATCATTTCTTGAAAAGCAGCCAACTCCACAAGGTGCTAAGACAGCAACTGCACCACCAGCAACATGACCCAGTGAGAGTTTAGTTGTCAAACCAGTGGATCACTTGGAGTATGCACCTGTCATGGATGGATATTTGACGGTGTGACAAAGAAGAAGGTGTACTATGAGTACGACTAGCAGTGGTGTTGGATGACAGTGTTTGTGATGATGACACTGATCTGGTACTATTTGACAATGTGGCCTGGCTAACAGAAAAATGAGTGTGAAGAAAACATTGAAATTTTGGGTCCATGGTCTGGAAACTCCCCAGATTTCCATTGTATTGGGAACTTGTAGTCAATCCCCAAACAGGTGGACAAACAAAAACACAAAAAAATATAATCTCCAAGCACTGATTAGGCAATAATAGGTTTCACATTCAAAAAATTCCGCCACTCTTAATATCATGAATGATCGTTTATTATTGTGGAAAAAAATCCCAATAGGTTTTTTGTAACGTTTCGGTCTTATACATAGACCTTCATCAGACTTTTTGTGGTTAGTTCAGGGATTCAAGAAGCAGCGCTAAGTGGGCTGTGGTAAACGTGTTACCTGTGGAGAGCAGTCTGGGATTTTCTCTCTCTTTTTATACACCTTAAATTCTTGTTTGCTTTTGCAGCTGCTGCATGACATTCACTACTACTGCTCAGCTTATTTGTAACCAGAATACTCAAGTCCTTCTATTCTGTAGTCCCGAATATTCTCCCATTTAATGTATATGCAGCAATAGGATTAGTCCGTCCTAGCTCCATTACGATACTATACGATACGATATGATACACTTTATTGATCCCGAGGGAAATTATGGTATCACAGCAGCGTTACAAACAGCATTACAAACAGCATTACAAACAGCACTACATAGAGTAATTACTAGACACAGATCTTACTCTACATTTATCTATATTAAACCTCATTTGCCAAGTGTTTGCCCATTCAGACATCTTATTCAGATCGTTTTGCAATATTGTAATGTCAAGGTCAGATTTTAGTACCCTACATAGTTTGGTGTCGTCAGCAAAGACTCATGCTTTACTCTCAATCCCATCCAAAAGGTCATTAATAAAGAGGTTAAAAAGAATTGGTCATAGTGTGAGGAGGTGGCGGGGAACCTCACTTGCCTACTCGCTACCGGACGCTGTTCACACAGTCACCGGCGGCACCTCATTGTTTATGAATGTTTATACATTGTAATGTCATGTGCTGTAATATGTAATGTAATGTATCTGTCATGTACTGTTTATAGGATTAGGGTTACAGTAGGAACTTATATAGCATAGTATTGGGATAGAGTAGCTGGGGACATTATAGAGATAGGACAGCATAGAATAGAGTAAGAGACAGGCAGCACAATGGTTAACTAGATGGGAGGGGCAGCACAGAGCAAGGGAGTTTAATCAGGATAATTCCTGACTAGGATCAGACCCCCGGGCAGCCTGCCCAAGGGCAGGACGTATGAGCAATGAGAGAGCAGATGACTATAGGCCATAGGGATGAAGCTGTTGTACAGTAAGGGGCCCCAGGCTGGGAATAATGACAACGGGCATCACTAAGCAGTATCCAGGGTCTAAGGGAGTAGCTGAGATGGCATTCCCGGCACCTTTCCCAGATGAAACCGGACAAGGGGCTGATAAGGAGCTGGTGACAGGAAAGTATAAGAGGGTCACGGACTGTCCAAAGGATATGGCCAAGATTGCCGGGCAGTGTGAGCTGCTAGAAAGAGCAGGGCCTTTACGGATGACAGGGAAAGAAAGGAAAACTACTCTGTATGTGATTTGTGCTGCCAAAGTAAAGACTGTTTCAATGTTTAGTAAAGTTACACTGTTGAACAAGAACATGGAGTACAGAGTGATTTATGGGACTCAGGCATCTGCAGCTAAAGTGAAGGAGATCGTGGAGACTCCAGCCATTGAAGTGAGTACATTGCTGTACATAGAACAGACAGGACTTGTTATTTCATCTGTGAGGTGCCAGTGTGTGGGAACAGTACAGCCAGTTGCCACGACTACCACCCTGGCCGCCTTACACTAGTACAGATCCCTGCAGTCCCCACTGCTGACTATATTCCATTTAGAGAACATACCATTTATGAGGACTCTTTGTTTCCTGTCCTTTAGCCAATTCCTTACCCATCTGCATATAGTTTCCCCAGTCCTTGCTTCTGTGGCTTCAGTATAAGGCTGTTAAGTGGTACAGTATCAAATGCCTTTGCAAAGTCCAGATAAATCACATCAGCTGCATTACCAACATCCTGATTTGCACTTACAGCCTCATAGAAACCCGACATGTTAGTTAGACACAACTTATTCTTCATGACTCCATGCTGGTTGTCAGTTACTATATTATTCTCTACAATATATTTCTGCAGGTCATCTCTTATAATGCCCTCAAAAATCTTGCACACTACTGATGTCAGGCTTACTGAACGGTAGTTGCCTGGATCCACCTTCTTACCTTTCTTAAATATTGGTACCATGTGTGCCATCCTCCAATTCTGTGGCATCACCCTTGGTACAAGAGAGACTAAGAATAAGCTTGATGTTTTTGACAATAAAAGTTTATAAACTTATGAAATGCTTATTTTTGCACTTCAGTAACCATAGATGCATCTGACTAAAAGATCTTAAAACATTCAAGCTGCAAACTTTGTCAAAACCAAAGTTTGTGTTAGCCTCAACACTTTTGGCCTTGACTTTATACTTGACATACAGGAGAGAAAAAGTATGCAAACACAGATCTATTACCCCTCTAAGTAAAGGGAATGTGTCATGCTACTTATTTATGTTTTAATAATTATTAGTTACATAATCATTTATTATTAAAAAAAAAAATGCACTGTTTTAATATTCACTTTTTGTATTATTTTTTTCTGGAGGCTGCCATTTTTATTTGCTGGTGTGTAAGTGTCTGAGCACAATACTTTCATATAACAAATATGGCAGCCCCTAGCCATAGGAGGCTGTGGTTGTAGTCCAACCTGATTTCATATTCCATGGCTACTTCAGCTGTGAACTGGGCATGTCCCCTGGGATGCCCAGTTCACAGCTATAGGTGGAGCCAGGCCACATGTTATTGCAGCCTGCACTGCGCGCATAGCTACTATTTGGCTTGGTTCTGACCTGGTTTCTACATTTATGATCTTTGAGACATATGCAATGCCATAAGCTTGACAAACGCTTTTTACTTTTTTGCAATTTCCTGCTTAGTGCCATTGTTGTTTCATGTTTAGATGAAAAGAAACAAGACAAAATTGAAAGATAAAAATTCACAAAAAATAGGACTCCCCCTTCAAGGTATTGTTCCTGGTGCTTGCCTCTTTGGTGGTTTGAATTTAAAGTGTAAATTTCATTTTCATTTTTATTCCATAAAGCAATAGCACGCATGGAAAAGAGCAACTTTGTCATATATCTTATCAGAGAAATCTGCTTCTTTCTCTTCCAGAATTGATCAGTCATTATTAAAAATCTCAATTCTGAGGTAATATCCGTGTTCATTGAAGACAGATTCACCCCCACAGTTTACTATAAGCCTCTTGTTACCATAACCCCCATTGTTCACTATAAGCCTCTTGCCATCTCCCCCTCCATGCTCTCCCCAGTGTGTTGGGGTAAAAAACCTCAACTATCCGTACATTCCCTCACGGAATCGCTTATTTCGTCTTTTTCCCGGTCCGGGGCACTTTCTAAATGATGCCTGCGCATGTGGCATGCTGTCTTCACGCTGCACGAGAATGCTCGCGTCGCACAGACAGAGCTAGGCAGGAAGCTGAGGACGTATTCCTGTGGCTCCGCTGCCATTCTTTACTATGGGTAGTGGAGCTGCAGGATCTCTCCCTGCCCAGCATGCCTCTAATGATGAGAGAAATCTTGTCATGGGCCCCCTGTAGCTTCAGGCTCCAAGCAACTGGCATTAGCCGCCCATGCAAGGACCCCCCTCCACCGACTGCATCAGCGGTATGTCCGCCCCTGGACTCTTTATGTAATCCCTGACAAACTCAATGATGTTTAAATCAGGGCTCCATGGGACCCATATCTTCACTTCCAAGACTCCTTGTTCCTCTTTACACCGAAGATAGTTTTTAACCCTTTAGTGACCGAGCCAATTTGGTACTTAATGACCAAGTCAATTTTTACAATTCTGACCACTGTCACTTTATGTGATTATAGCTCTCGAACGCTTCAACGTATCCTACTGATTCTGAGGTTGTTTTTTCGAGACATATTGTACTTTATGTCAGAGGTAAAATTTCTTCGATATACAGGTGCATCTCACAAAATTAGAATATCATCAAAAAGTTAATTTATTTCAGTTCTTCAATACAAAAAGTGAAACTTATGTATTATATAGTCATTACAAACAGAGTGATGTATTTCAAGCGTTTACTTATGTTAACGTTGATGAATATGGCTTACAGCCAATGAAAACCCAAAAGTCATTATCTCAGTAAATTAGAATACTTTATAACACCAGCTTGAAAAAATTGTTTTAAAACCCGAAATGTTGGCCTAATGAAATGTATGTTCAGTAAATGCACTCAATACTTGGTCGGAGCTACTTTTGCATCAATTACTGTATCATTGTGGCGTGGCATGGAGGTGATCAGCCTGTGGCACTGCTGAGGTGTTATGTAAGCCCAGGTTGCTTTGTTAGCTTTCAGCTCCTCTGTATTGTTGAGTCTGGTGCCTTTAATTTTTACATCAGCACAATTTTGGAAACATAATTTTTTTTGTTAGGACGTTATAGGAGGTTAAAAATTGACCAGCGATTTCTCATTTTTCCAAAAAAATTTACAAAACCATTTTTTTAGGGACCACCTCACATTTGAAGTGAGAATGGGGGATCAATATAACAGAAAATACCCAAAAGTGACAACATTCTAAAAACTGCACCCCTCAAGGTGCGCAAAACCACATTCAAGAAGTTTATTAACCCTTCAGGTGCTTCACGAGAACTAAAGCAATGTGGAAGGAAAAAATTAACATTTTACTTTTTTTACAAAAAATTTACGTTAGAACCAAATTTTTTTTATTTTGTCAAGGATATTAGGAGAAAATTGATGACAAAATTTGTTGTGCAATTTCTCCTGAGTATGATTATACCCCGTATGTGGGGGAAAGCCACTGTTTAGGTACATAGCAGGGCTCAGAAGGGAGGGAGCACTGTTGGACTTTTTGAACACAAAATTGGCTGGAATCAATGGTGGTGTCATGTTGTGTTTGAAGACCCCCTGATATACTGAAACAGTGCAACCCCCAATTCACACTCTAACCCTAACCCAACACACGTCTAACCTTAATCCCAACCCTAACCATAACCCTAACCACAACCCTAACCCCAACACAATTCTAACCCTAATCCCATCCCTAAACATAACCCTAACCACCATCCTAACCCTAACACACCCCTAACTCTAATCCCAACCCTAACTATCACCACAACCCTAGTCCTAGCCCAACTCTAACTTTAGCCCAACCCTAACTTTAGCCCAACCCTAACTTTAGCCCAACCCTAACTTTGGCCCAACCCTGATTAAAAAGTTCCTATTGTGCACATGATTCCGCCATTTTCATTCCAGAAGAAGTTGCCGGTGGCAGGGGGACTTCACAGGGGTGCAGGGACACCGGAGGTACCGGAGAGTAATCGGGGGACCCCATTTCTCTCTCCTCTGATGTGCTATCACATCAAGGAAAGAGAAAGTAAAGAGGAAATCAAACTGAATATCGCAACACCGGGGTCAGTAAAACCGACCCGAATCATGAAATTCAGACTCTCGGGGGTGCTATACACTTATTTCTCATATCAAAAAACTGACCGGCACATCCAGACATAGATCCAGTGTGAACAGGTGCTAAACCCAGAGTCACCAACTCACGCACATACAAGAAAAAAGGGTAGCACACTGCAGCGCTATAGCTTGCAAACACGACATATGAAAAATGAATTGCATCACTGCCTTAGAAATATGAAAAATTGAGAAGTCTTAGCGCATAAGATGGCCAAATTATGTGAGCCTGATAGCCACGTCAAGGCTCTTCTCGTATACCAGGTCCTAACTAATGCCAATCCTCGCTTAGAAAAGTCTGTCTGCATGGGAACATATGAATCCTCTCTTAAGACTAAAATCTACATCTCTGTGGAGGGGTAATGAACCTGGTGTAATTAAAAAGCCTGTGACCAACAGGTGGAGTGCTCAGGTAGAAGGTAAATGAATACATATCAAAAAACTGACCAGCACATCCAGACATAGATCCAGTGTGAACAGGTGCTAAACCCAGAGTCACCAACTCACGCACATACAAGAAAAAAGGGTAGCACACTGCAGCGCTATAGCTTGCAAACACGAAATATGAAAAATGAATTGCATCACTGCCTTAGAAATATGAAAAATTGAGAAGTCTTAGCGCATAAGATGGCCAAATTATGTGAGCCTGATAGCCACGTCAAGGCTCTTCTCGTATATCAGGTCCTAACTAATGCCAATCCTCGCTTAGAAAAGTCTGTCTGCATGGGAACATATGAATCCTCTCTTAAGACTAAAATCTACATCTCTGTGGAGGGGTAATGAACCTGGTGTAATTAAAAAGCCTGTGACCAACAGGTGGAGTGCTCAGGTAGAAGGTAAATGAATACATATCAAAAAACTGACCAGCACATCCAGACATAGATCCAGTGTGAACAGGTGCTAAACCCAGAGTCACCAACTCACGCACATACAAGAAAAAGGGTAGCACACTGCAGCGCTATAGCTTGCAAACACGAAATATGAAAATGAATTGCATCACTGCCTTAGAAATATGAAAAATTGAGAAGTCTTAGCGCATAAGATGGCCAAATTATGTGAGCCTGATATAGCCACGTCAAGGCTCTTCTCGTATATCAGGTCCTAACTAATGCCAATCCTCGCTTAGAAAAGTCTGTCTGCATGGGAACATATGAATCCTCTCTTAAGACTAAAATCTACATCTCTGTGGAGGGGTAATGAACCTGGTGTAATTAAAAAGCCTGTGACCAACAGGTGGAGTGCTCAGGTAGAAAGTAAATGAATACATATCAAAAAACTGACCGGCACATCCAGACATAGATCCAGTGTGAACAGGTGCTAAAACCAGAGTCACCAACTCACGCACATACAAGAAAAAGGGTAGCACACTGCAGCGCTATAGCTTGCAAACACGAAATATGAAAAATGAATTGCATCACTGCCTTAGAAATATGAAAAATTGAGAAGTCTTAGCGCATAAGATGGCCAAATTATGTGAGCCTGATAGCCACGTCAAGGCTCTTCTCGTATATCAGGTCCTAACTAATGCCAATCCTCGCTTAGAAAAGTCTGTCTGCATGGGAACATATGAATCCTCTCTTAAGACTAAAATGCGCTAAGACTTCTCAATTTTTCATATTTCTAAGGCAGTGATGCAATTCAGTCAGTTTTTTGATATGTATTCATTTACCTTCTACCTGAGCACTCCACCTGTTGTTCACAGGCTTTTTAATTACACCAGGTTCATTACCCCTCCACAGAGATGTAGATTTTAGTCTTAAGAGAGGATTCATATGTTCCCATGCAGACAGACTTTTCTAAGCGAGGATTGGCATTAGTAGACCTTATATAGAGAAGAGCCTTGACGTGGCTTCAGGCTCACATAATTTGGCCCTCTTATGCGCTTAAAACTTCTCAATTTTTCATATTTCTAAGGCAGTGATGCAATTTTATTTTTTATATTTTGTGTTTGCAAGCTTTAGCGCTGCAGTGTGTACCCTTTTTCTTGTATACACTTTTTTCCCCCCCCTCAATTTAAAAACAGCACGAGGCATAAGTACTCTTTAAATGCTGCTGTTAAAAGACATATCGGGGCCATTAAGGGGTTAATGACATTTGGTTTGTAAGTTGTTCTTGGATTTGACTTGTTGCAGAATAAATTTGAAGTCAATTAGATGCCTCTCTGATGTCAGCAGTGATGAAGGAATTTTATTAAATTATAGGCATTTGGAATAATATTTAGAGTTGAAGAACCAAATGCAGCTGGAGCAAAGAAACACGTCAAATTACGACTGACTAACTTCTTGTCTGTTTATATACAGATGGCTACGACAGGAGCCCAATTAGGTGGTTTTCTCAAAACAAAATAAAGCAATAATTTAGTATTTGATCAATGTTTGAAATTTCTCTTCAAATTAAATTTTCATTCGTTTTTAGGCAAGGAAGGATGGGATCATACGAAAAATGGAGATTAAGGAAATTCCACCAAAATTTTCCCTTTTTTTTAATCTGTTATTTAGTTTGTTATAAATTGATTAAAGTGATAACGG
>JARQOD010009455.1:0-31298 GCA_033576555.1 Oophaga sylvatica
TTTTTTAAAAAAAATTTTTCTCCTACTAACGTAATTATAGGGGTTTTAATCGGGTGTTATTGGCCATAAAGTGGGTTTTTTTAAAGAGTGGAGACATTGGTGGAGGGAGCCAACATCGGGGTGTGGCCCCTAGGGACCAAAAGAATCTGGTCTATCGGGGAATCTCCCAAGCGCTCAATCCTAACAGGCCAGGGGGGCCCTTGTTTTCACACTTTTTAAATTTTTGGGGTTTTTCCTTTTTCCCTGGCATTTTTAAATGTTAAGGCGGTCCCCCCTCTCGGGGGATTTTCCTTGGGACTCCCTGACTTTTGATCCCTCTGTTTTTTGAAGGGGGGTGTTTTCTTTCCGCCATTTCGCCCAAGAGACTTGCTTGGAGGGGTTTTGGGGTGGGCCCCAGCCTGCCCTGTTGGAAAATTGTTTGCCCCGGGCCCAAAAAAAATGGAAAAAGAGTGGATGTTTTCCTAGTTTTCATTTTTCCGTTTGGCTGGGCCCCCGGAATTTTTGGTACCATGACTTGGTTACCCCTTTTGGTGGCCTCCTTGTCTCGCGATGTCAGGGAAAATTTGTGCGTCCGTGGGACTTGCCTCGCCCCAAAGGGCCTTGCTCTCCGCCTCTAGGGGGTTTTATTGATGCCATTGCCGGGGCCCCAAGGACCTGGCCCCTTCTCTAGGGTTTTTCATTTCCGACCTCCCTGTTTTCAGGAATGACTCTCTGGGTGTTTTGTAGGTTTTTCCCAAAGATGATCATTTTGTCCCCATTGCCAAAGTTCCCTTTCCTCCTCGATTGGTGCCTTTTTTCCCTTCAGCACGGGGTTCGTTTACACGGCATTCCTGAGAACATTGTGTTAAAAGGGGGTCCAGTTTGTTTCCAGATTTTTGGGGGCCCTTTTGTTCTAAAAGGGGTGTTCAATTGTCTTTTTTTCTGGGCGTTTCATCCTAACCAATGGTCAAATGAGAGAACAAACAACATTGGGCTTATTAAGTGCTTTGTGTCTGCTGATCAGGGTGCGGGGCTTTTTCCTTTGGCCCAGTTTCTTTAATTGGGGTAGCTCGGCCCCTTTGATTTTCTCCGTTTTTCTTTTTTCGGGGTTTTCCCCCCGATTTTTTTTGGGGGAGGGCTTTTGTCTGTCCAGGGGTTGAATCTGTTGTTGAGCTATGCAGCGATTTGGGGCCAGGTATGGAGAGGTTGTCCTCCTCAGGAGAAGGCCCGCGGGGGGTTTCTAACCGGCATAGGACTGGGGTCCTCGGTTTAAAAGGGGGGACTTGGGCTGGTTGTCCTCAAAGAATATTTTATAAGTGCATCTCCTAAAATTTAAACCCCGGCATTTGGCCAAAAGATCCATGGAGGAAATTTTTAAAACCTGTTTTTTTTTTGCTTCTTCCCGGGGCATTTAAGATCCAAAAATTTCCCCCAAGTCCTTGTTGAAGGGTTTTTTGAGCCGGGTTCCTGTGCGGCCTCGACCCCCTTTTTTGGTTTTAGGGCTTGGAGTAAAGTGGTTGAAAAATATTGGATTCTCGTTTTTCTAGACGAAGACTCCTTTTGGGTTTAAATGGGAGGTTTTGGTCAGGAAATAATTCTTGGGTTGGGGTTCGGACATCCTGCTAGGAACTTTTCCTGCGATTGAACTCACCCCCGCCGGGTCTAAGGGTTTCGGGTGACCCCTCCTCCCGGGGGGGGGTTTGTTTGGAATGGGTTTGAGATGAGTTTTTGAAGAGGCCCCCCCGGTGGTTTTCAAGCGGGCTAGTGGGATGGGTTTAAGGTGTTATATTGGTTTTTTAAGGGATCTTTTCCCTCAGGGTTTCCGGGGGCAATTTTTCTGGTCTGAAACCTTCTTTCCCTTTTTCCTTTTTACCTGCGGGGTTCTGTCTGCTTCCCCGCTATCAAAAGAAAAATTTCTTTTTGGGTGTTTTTGCTATTTTTTTGCTTTTGGGGTAAGGCACTTCTGGGGGGCTTTGGGCCCCAAACCGGGGGGGGTTTTTGCCTCCAGTTTGGCCAGGCCACGGTTTTTGTTTTTGCTTTTTCCTTTTTTTTTCGTGGCTCTTTTTTTGTTACCCGAGAACAAAGGTGGTAGAGGTGTGGGGATCTCAGGTGATTTTAAAATTTAGTGGTTGGTGTTTTTCGGGTTTTTTGGGAGAGTAAGTACCCTTCCTTCCTTTTTATTTAGATTTTTGGGCCCCCCCGTTTCTATACTATTTTTGTCTGTGTCAGTATTTCTTCTTGTCTAACCGCAATTCATGTTTGGGGGGGTTTTTATTACTTTGGGGGGGCTGTCCGGGGGCAGATAGCTTTCCCCATTTTATTTTATGTAGTTAGTTTCCGGCTGTGACAGGGTCTAGGGCCAAAAGTGGAAACCTCCACGGCTGCCCTTTGTTTTTGGGTGGGGAGTCAGGGTACGGCAACCATGTTTTTAACGCCTGGGGGATTTCCTTTTTTTCCCCGCACTCCCCGTACCAAAATAACCAGGTTTATCTATTCTATGTCATTTTCACAAGAGTGAAATTTTTTATAGAGCATTTCAACAGAGTGAATATTTTATGGTCATTAAAACACAGAGGATCTTCTATAGAGACATTACACAAGTGCATCTATAAGTCATTACCACAGAGTATCTATTCATGAGTCATTAAAATAGGTGATCATTCTTTAAAAATCATTCACACAAGGGTTATCTATTCATATTTTTTACACACGGATTTTTCTATAGATCTTTACACACAGATGATCTATTCTATAGTCATTTCACACAAGGATCTATTCTAAGAGTCATTCACACGGATCTATTCTATGAGCATTCAACAGGTGATCTATTCTATAGAGCCATTACACCGGTGACTATTTTAGTATTTCACACAGGGATCTATTCTTAGTCATTACACACAGGTCTATTTATAGAGTATTACACACAGAGGTTATTTTTATGTCATTTAAAACCCCAAGGGGTCTATCTATAGGTCTTTTCAACAGAGTGATCTATTCTAAGAGTCATTACACACAGAGTGATCTATTTTTTGAGACATTTCAACAGATGTTATTTTTAGTCTTACACACGGTTTTATCTTTTTTTAATCATACAACAGAGTGACTATTTATAGACCCTTTTCCACAGAGGATTTTTCTAAGTCATTACAACAAATGACTATTCTATAGCTTAAAAAGTGTCATTCTATAGAGACTTACACACAGTGTCTATTCTATTTGAGCCTTACAACAGAGTGATCTATTTATGGTTTATTACACATAGGTGATCTATTCTTAGAGTATTACACAAAGTGATCAATTTATGTATTCAAGGATTATTTTAAGGCATTACACAAGATCTATTCTATAGAGACATTACACCAGAGTGATCTTTCTATAGAGAATTACAAAACGGTGATCTATTCTATGAAATTACACAAGAGTGATCTATTCTATAGAGCATTACAAGAGTGATCTATTCTATAGAGTCATTACCACAAGTGATTATTTCTATAGAGACATTACAACAGAGTGTTATTCTATGAGTTTCACACAAGTGATCTATTCTAAGAGTCTTTCACAAGTGATCTTTTCTTAGAAAATTACCAGAGTGATCTATTCTATAGTATTAAAAGTGATTATTTATAGAGTTACACACAGGGGATCTATTCTATGAACTTACACACAGAGTGATCTATTCCAGAGTCATTTCCACAGTGATCTATTCTATAGGACATTACACACAGGTGATCTATTCTATAGCTACACAGATGTTTTATTCTATAAGTCATTACACAGTGATCTATTTATAGTCATTACACACCGAGTTATTTAATTCAAATCTTTACATTAACACAGGGTATTTTAATCATTAACACAAGTGAAAAAAAAAAAAAAAAAAAAAAAAAAAAAAAAAAAAAAAAAAAAAAAAAAAAAAAAAAAAAAAAAAAAAAAAAAAAAAAAAAAAAAAAAAAAAAAAAAAAAAAAAAAAAAAAAAAAAAAAAAAAAAAAAAAAAAAAAAAAAAAAAAAAAAAAAAAAAAAAAAAAAAAAAAAAAAAAAAAAAAAAAAAAAAAAAAAAAAAAAAAAAAAAAAAAAAAAAAAAAAAAAAAAAAAAAAAAAAAAAAAAAAAAAAAAAAAAAAAAAAATCTATTCTATAGAGTCATTACACACAGTGATCTATTCTATAGAGTCATTACACACAGAGTGATCTATTCTATAGAGACATTACACACAGAGTGATCTATTCTATAGAGTCATTACACACAGAGTGATCTATTCTATATAGTCATTACCACAGTGATCTATTCTTAGAGTCATTCAACAGAGTGATCTTTCTAGATTCACACAGAGTGATCTATTCTATAGATTATACCACAGTGATTATTAAGACATTCACACAGAGTGATCATATTATAGTCATTAAGACAATCAGATTCTTTTATGGTCATTACACAGATGAATTCTTAAAATTTACACAAGTATTACAAGAGTCATTAATGATCATTAATACATCAAGTATCATTCTAGATATTCAACAGGTGAATTATATGTCATTCAAAGTATCAATTCTTAAGTATTACAACAGTGACTATTTAATCTTACACAAGGATCTATTTAGACTTCACAGAGATCATTTAGTCATTACACAGAGTGATCTATTAAATATACACACGAGTGATCTATTCTATAGATAACACAGATATCTATTCTACAAAATGATTATTCATAGATTTCAAGAGTATCTTACTATAGAGTCATTACACAAGTGTTCTTTTATAGGCATTACACAGAGATTATTTTAGAGTCATTAACAGAGTGTCTATTCTAAGTCATCACACAGAGTGATTATCTATAGTCATACACACAGAGTGATCTATTATAGAGCTTACACACAGTGATCTTCTTAGTTTACACACAATGATCTTTCATAGCATTCACACAGTGATCTATTCTAGTTCCACAGATGTCTTCTATAGCTTACACACAGTGATATTCTTGTCATACACACAGAGGATCTATTCTATAGTCTACACACAGAGTATTTCTTGAGTCATTACCAAGTGATCTATTTAGTCATTACACACGTGATCTATTTATAGAGCATTACCACAGAGTGATCTTTTATAGAGTCATACCACAGTGATCTATTCTTAGTCTTACACACGAGTGATCATTTATAAGTCATTCCACAGTGATTATTCTAAGTCATTACACACGGGTCTATTATTGAGTCTACACGAGTGATCTTTCAATAGAGACATTACACACGAGTGATCTATTCTATAGAGTCATTCACACAGAGTGATCTATTTAAGAGCATTACCACGGTATCTATCTATAGAGCATAAAAGAGTGATTATTCTATAAGTCATTACCCAGAGTGATCTATTCTTAAGTCTTAAAAGAGTTCTTCTATAACATTAACACAGAGTGATATTCTATAGTATCACACGGGTCTATTCATAGAATACCAGAGTGATCTTCTAAGCAACACACAGAGTGATCTATTCTATAGAGTCATTCAACAATGATCTATTCATGTTACACCAGAGTGATCTATTCTTAGTCTTACACACAGAGTGATTATTCTATAGAGTCATACCAAGAGTGATCTTTCTGAGTCATTACACACAGTGATTATTATAGAGTCATTACCACAGAGTGATTTCTATAGAGACATACACACAGTGATTTCTATAGAGTCTTACACACAGAGTTCTATCTATAAGTATTCAACAGGTGATCTATTCTTAGATCATTACACACAAGGATTTTATAGAGTATACACCAGAGTACTATCATACATAACAAGAGTGATCTATTCTATAGGCATTACACACAGAGTGATCATTCTATAAGATTACACAGTGATCTATTCTATTCATTAACAAGTTCTATTCTTAAGCATTACACGAGTGATATTTTAGAGCTTACACCAGAGTATATTCTATAGTCATACACAGAGTGACTATTCTATAGTATTACACAAAGGATTTCTAAGAGATACACCAGGTGATCTTCTATGAGTCATTACACACAGAGTATCTTTCTATAGCTTAACAGAGGATATCTTGTATAACATTGATCTATTCTATAGAGTCATTACACACAGAGTGATCTATTCTATAGTCATTACACACAGAGTGATCTATTCTATAGAGTCATTACACACGAGTGATCTATTCTATAGTCATTACACACAGAGTGATCTATTCTATAGAGTCATTACACACAGAGTGATCTATTCATAGAGACATTACACAACAGAGTGATCTATTCTATAGAGTCATTACACACAGAGTGATCTATTCTATAGAGACATTACACACAGAGTGATCTATTCTATTAGAGTCATTACACACAGAGTGATCATTCTATAGAGTCATTACACACGAGTGATCTATTCTATAGAGTCATTACACACAGAGTGATCTATTCTATAGAGTCATTACACACAGAGTGATCTATTCTATAGAGTCATTACACACAGAGTAATCTATTCTATAGAGTCATTACACACAGAGTGATCTATTCTATAGTCATTACACAGAGTGATCTATTCTATAGAGTCATTACACACAGAGTGATCTATTTTATAGAGCATTACACACAGTGATCTATTCTATAGAGACATTACACAGAGTGATCTATTCTATAGAGTCATTACACACAGAGTGATCTATTCTATAGAGTCATTACACACAGACGTGTCCAGGACATGGGCTACAAGTGTCACATTCCTTGTGTCACCACTCATGATCAATAGACAACACCAGAAGCGTCTTACCTGGGCCAAGGAGAAGAAGAACCGGACTGTTGTCAGTGCTCCAAGGTGTTGTTTTCAGATGAAAGTACCGTAAATGTTACATTTCATTTGGAAATCGCGGTCCCAGAGTCTGGAGGAAGAGTGGAGGCCACAATCCAAGCTGCTGGAGGTCTAGTGTGAAGTCTCCACCATCAGTGATGGTTTGGGGAGCCATGTCATCTGCTGGTGTAGGTCCACTGTGTTTTATCAAGACCAAAGTCAGCGCAGCCGTCTACCAGGACATTTTACAGCTCTTCATGCTTCACTCTGCCGACAAGCTTTTTGGAGATGGAAATGTCATTTTCCAGCAGGACTTGGCCCCTGTCCACACTGCCAAAAGTACCAATACCTGGTGTACAAACAACAGTATCACTGTGCTTGATTGTCAGCAAACTCGCCTGACCTTAACCGCATAGAGAATCTATGGAGTATTGTCAAGAGGAAGATGAGACACCAGACCCAACAATGCAGACGAGCTGAAGGCTGCTATCAAAGCAACCTGGGCTTCCATAACCCCTCAGCAGTGCCACAGGCTGATCACCTCCATGCCACGCCGCAGTGATGCAGTAATTGATGCAGGAGGAGCCGACCAAGTACTGAGTGCATTTACTGATCATACATTTCAGGAGGACATTTCAGATTTTACAATCATTTTTCAATAGAATATAGGAGAGTCACTTTTTGATGATATTCTAATTTTCTGAGAAGCCCCTGTAATCTGTATCTTCCCCTATTCCCCTTACTTTACATACTAAACTTTGTGTGGCCCCATATGACGACAGCTATTGCGTTTTCTTGATCCTGGACCCTCCTCACAGAAACCGATCAGATGAGTCTGACAGGACCAATCCCAAATAAACCCACTAAATCCGGGTCATGAAGAAACTCTCCAGGAACCTGCCCACAGCCAAGGGTGGTCTCAGGGGATGTCTGCCATCCGTCCTCTAGTACTCGGGGGTGTCTGCCATCCGTCCTCTAGTACTCGGGGGTGTCTGCCATCCGTCCTCTAGTACTCGGGGGTGTCTGCCATCCGTCCTCTAGTACTCGGGGGTGTCTGCCATCCGTCCTCTAGTACTCGGGGGTGTCTGCCATCCGTCCTCCAGTACTCGGGGATGTCTGCCATCCGTCCTCCAGTACTCGGGGGTGTCTGCCATCCGTCCTCCAGTACTCGGGGGTGTCTGCCATCCGTCCTCCAGTACTCGGGGATGTCTGCCATCCGTCCTCTAGTACTCGGGGGTGTCTGCCATCCGTCCTCTAGTACTCGGGGGTGTCTGCCATCCGTCCTCTAGTACTCGGGGGTGTCTGCCATCCGTCCTCCAGTACTCGGGGGTGTCTGCCATCCGTCCTCCAGTACTCGGGGGTGTCTGCCATCCGTCCTCTAGTACTCGGGGGTGTCTGCCATCCGTCCTCTAGTACTCGGGGGTGTCTGCCATCCGTCCTCTAGTACTCGGGGGTGTCTGCCATCCGTCCTCCAGTACTCTGGGGTGTCTGCCGTCCGTCCTCTAGTACTCGGGGGTGTCTGCCGTCCGTCCTCTAGTACTCGGGGGTGTCTGCCGTCCGTCCTCTAGTACTCGGGGGTGTCTGCCGTCCGTCCTCTAGTACTCGGGGGTGTCTGCCGTCCGTCCTCTAGTACTCGGGGGTGTCTGCCGTCCGTCCTCCAGTACTCGGGGGTGTCTGCCGTCCGTCCTCCAGTACTCGGGGGTGTCTGCCGTCCGTCCTCCAGTACTCGGGGTGTCTGCCGTCCGTCCTCCAGTACTCGGGGGTGTCTGCCGTCCATCCTCCAGTACTCTGGGGTGTCTGCCGTCCGTCCTCCAGTACTCGGGGGTGTCTGCCGTCCGTCCTGCAGTATTCGGGGGTGTCTGCCATCCGTCCTTCAGTATTCGGGGGTGTCTGCCATCCGTCCTCCAGTATTCGGGGGTGTCTGCCATCCGTCCTCCAGTACTCGGGGATGTCTGCCTCGGTCCTCCAGTACTCGGGGGGTGTCTGCCATCCGTCCTCTAGTACTCGGGGGTTTGTCTGCCATCCGTCCTCCAGTACTCGGGGGTGTCTGCCATCCGTCCTCCAGTACTCGGTGGTGTCTGCCGTCCGTCCTCCAGTACTCGGGGGTGTCTGCCATCCATCCTCCAGTACTCGGGGGTGTCTGCCATCCATCCTCCAGTACTCGGGGGTGTCTGCCATCCGTCCTCCAGTACTCTGGGGTGTCTGCCATCCGTCCTCCAGTACTCGGGGGTGTCTGCCATCCGTCCTCCAGTACTCGGGGGTGTCTGCCATCCGTCCTCCAGTACTCGGGGGTGTCTGCCATCCGTCCTCCAGTACTCGGGGGTGTCTGCCATCCGTCCTCCAGTACTCGGGGGTGTCTGCCATCCGTCCTCTAGTACTCGGGGGTTTGTCTGCCATCCGTCCTCTAGTACTCGGGGGTGTCTGCCATCTGTCCTCCAGTACTCGGGGTGTCTGCCATCCGTCCTCCAGTACTCAGGGGTTTGTCTGCCATCCGTCCTCTAGTACTCGGGGGTGTCTGCCATCTGTCCTCCAGTACTCGGGGGTGTCTGCCATCCGTCCTCTAGTACTCGGGGGTGTCTGCCGTCCGTCCTCCAGTACTCGGGGGTGTCTGCCATCCGTCCTCTAGTACTCGGGGGTGTCTGCCATCCGTCCTCCAGTACTCGGGGGTGTCTGCCATCCGTCCTCTAGTACTCGGGGATGTCTGCCATCTGTCCTCTAGTACTCGGGGGTGTCTGCCATCCGTCCTCCAGTACTCGGGGGTGTCTGCCATCCGTCCTCTAGTACTCGGGGATGTCTGCCATCTGTCCTCTAGTACTCGGGGATGTCTGCCATCTGTCCTCTAGTACTCGGGGGTGTCTGCCATCCGTCCTCTAGTACTCGGGGGGTGTCTGCCATCCGTCCTCTAGTACTCGGGGATGTCTGCCATCTGTCCTCCAGTACTCGGGGGTGTCTGCCATCCGTCCTCTAGTACTCGGGGGTGTCTGCCGTCCGTCCTCCAGTACTCGGGGTGTCTGCCATCCGTCCTCTAGTACTCGGGGTGTCTGCCATCCGTCCTCCAGTACTCGGGGGTGTCTGCCATCCGTCCTCTAGTACTCGGGGATGTCTGCCATCTGTCCTCTAGTACTCGGGGGTGTCTGCCATCTGTCCTCCAGTACTCGGGGGTGTCTGCCATCCGTCCTCTAGTACTCGGGGGTGTCTGCCGTCCGTCCTCCAGTACTCGGGGGTGTCTGCCATCCGTCCTCTAGTACTCGGGGGTGTCTGCCATCCGTCCTCCAGTACTCGGGGGTGTCTGCCATCCGTCCTCTAGTACTCGGGGATGTCTGCCATCTGTCCTCTAGTACTCGGGGGTGTCTGCCATCCGTCCTCTAGTACTCGGGGGTTTGTCTGCCATCCGTTCTCTAGTACTCGAGGGTGTCTGCCATCTGTCCTCCAGTACTCGGGGGTGTCTGCCATCCGTCCTCCAGTACTCAGGGGTTTGTCTGCCATCCGTTCTCTAGTACTCGAGGGTGTATGCCTCGGTCCTGCAGTACTCAGGGGTATCTCCCATCCGTTCTCCAGTATTTGGGGGTGTCTGCATCCGTCCTCCAGTACTCAGGGGTTTGTCTGCCATCCGTTCTCTAGTACTCGAGGGTGTATGCCTCGGTCCTGCAGTACTCAGGGGTATCTCCCATCCGTTCTCCAGTATTTGGGGGTGTCTGCATCCGTCCTGCAGTACTCGGGGTATCTCCCATCCGTTCTCCAGTATTCGGGGGTGTCTGCGTCCATCCTGCAGTACTCGGGGTATCTCCCATCCGTTCTCCAGTATTCAGGGGTGTCTCGTCCATCCTGCAGTACTCGGGGGTATCTCCCATCCGTTCTCCAGTATTTGGGGTGTCTGCCATCCTTCTCCCTCTTGTAGTATTTTTTCATATTCATCTCCCTCTTTTTTATTTCCTCATCTCCTCCCCCTTGTATTGTTTGCTTCTCTCTCCTTCTTGCATTTTTTTTTTATACCCTCCCTTTTGTATTATTTCCTCCTCTCCTCCCTCTTGTATTATTCCCTCATCTCCTCCCTCTTGATTATTTCCCTTTCCTCCTCTTGTATTATCTCTTCTCCCCTCTTGTATTGTTTCCTTGTCTCCTCCCTCTTGTATTATTTCCTTGTCTCCTCCCTCTGGTATTATTCCCTTATCTCCTCCCTCTTGTATTATTTCCTCCTCTCCACCCTCTTGTATTGTTTCCTCCTCTCCACCCTCTTGTATTGTTTCCTCATCTCCTCCCTCTTGTATTATTCCCTTGTCTCCCCCTCTTGTATTGTTTTCTCATCTCCTCCCTCTTGTATTATTCCTCGTCTCCTCCCTCTTGTATTATTTCCTTGTCTCCTCACTGTTGTATCATTCCTGTTCCTATCATTATACTGTCTCTGTACAAATCCTGGTTACACCGCACATGATGAGAGCATTATACTGCCTCTGTACAAATCCCTGGTTACACCGCACATGATGAGAGCATTATACTGTCTCTGTACAAATCCCTTGTCTGGATACATGTGATGAGAGCATTATACTGCCTCTGTACAAATCCCTGGTTACACCACACATGATGAGAGCATTATACTGTCTCTGTACAAATCCCTGGTCTGGATACACGTGATGAGAGCATTATACTGCCTCTGTACAAATCCCTGGTCTGGAGACACAAGATGAGAGCATTATACTGCCTCTGTACAAATCCCTGGTTACACCGCACATGGAGGACTGTGTACAGTTTTGGGCACCGGTGCTCAGGAAGGATATAATGGAACTAGAGCGAGTACAAAGGAGGGCAACAAAATTAATAAAGGGGATGGGGGAACTACAATACCCAGAGAGATTAGCAAAATTAGCATTATTTAGTCTAGAAAAAGATGACTGAGGGGCGATCTAACAGCCATGTATAAGTATATAAGGGGACAATATAAATATCTCTCCGAGGATCTGTTTATACCAAGGAAGGTGACGGTCACAAGGGGGCATTCTCTGTGTCTGGAGGAGAGAAGGTTTCTCCACCAACATAGAAAAGGATTCTTTACTGTTAGGGCAGTGAGAATCTGGAATTCCTCTCCTGAGGAGGTGGTGATGGTGAACTCAGTCGAGAGGTTCAGGAGAGGCCTGGATGTCTTCCTGGAGTGTCACAATATTGTATCTTACAGTTATTAGGTTCTTTACAAGGACGTAGACCTGGGGATTTATTCTGACGGAGTATAGGCTGAACTGGATGACAGATGGCTTTTTTCGGCCTTGATAACTATGTTACTATGTTACAAAAAGGTAATAAGTAACAAAGACCTGGAGAAGCAGAAGCGAGGCGACACAATGTAACAAACCCACAGCTTTCACAGTACCTAAGTACCCAAGGCAAACAGGATCATGGGGTGCATTAAAAGAGGTCTGGATACACATGATGAGAGCATTAAGCTATATGCACACGTTGCGGATTGTTAGTGTTTTTCCCGTTTTTTTTTTCGCGGCAAAAACGCTTACACAATGCAACCCATTATATTCTATGGGATTCCGCAATGCTGTGCATACGCAGCATGCTCATTCTTTTTGCGGAATTGCGGTGATTCCGCCGCCATAGGAATGCATTGAACCGCCTACTTTCCGCATGTGGCTATGCCCACCATGCGCAAAGTAAGCGGTTCATGTGTGGATGGTACCCAGGGTCTGGAGGAGAGGAGACTCTGCCCTGGTACCATATCCCTGATAAAACAATAATTAAAATAAAAAAATCGGGATATTCTCACCTTCCAGCTTTCCCGCCTCTCAGCGATGCTCCCGGCAACTCCTGTTCCCAGTGATGCCTTGCGAGAATCACCCCAGATGAGGTAGCGGTCTCGCGTGATGCTACGTCATCTGGGGTCATTGTCGCTAGGCATCACTGGGAACGGGAGTTGCCGGGAGCATCGCGAGGACCAGGAAGGCTGCGGGGGCCGCCGGAAGGTGAGAATATCACGATTTTTAATTTTTTAAATTATTTTTAACATTATATCTTTCTACTATTGATGCGGCATACGCAGCAACAATAGTAAAAAGGTGGTCACACTTGTCATACACTATGTGTGACTCGTGTCACCAACCTGTCAATCAGTTTTCCAAGTGATGCTACAGATCGCTTGAAAAACGCTAGCATTCTGCAAGCTAATTAAACTTGCAAAACGCTAGTTTTTAGCGGGAATACGCATACCTATAAAATGCGTATTTCCCGTGGCAGGGAGGTGCGGGATTGCCACGGAAATTTCCACGGCAATTCCGCAACGTGTGCACATAGCCTTATACTGCCTCTGTACAAATCCCTGGTTAGACAGCACATGATGAGAGCATTATACTGCCTCTGTACAAATACCTGGTTACACTACACATGATGAGAGCATTATACTGCCTCTGTACAAATCCCTGGTTACACCACACATGGAGGACTGTGTACAGTTTTGGGCACCGGTGCTCAGGAAGGATATAATGGATCTAGAGCGAGTACAAAGGAGGGCAACAAAATTAATAAAGGAGATGGGGGAACTATAATACCCAGAGAGATTAGCAAAATTAGGATTATTTAGTCTAGAAAAAAGACGACTGAGGGGCGATCTAATAACCATGTATAAGTATATGAGGGGACAATACAAATATCTCTCCGAGGATCTGTTTATAACAAGGAAGGTGACGGTCACAAGGGGGCATTCTCTGCGTCTGGAGGAGAGAAGGTTTCTCCACCAACATAGAAGAGGATTCTTTACTGTTAGGGCAGTGAGAATCTGGAATTCCTCGCCTGAGGAGGTGGTGATGGCGAACTCAGTCGAGGGTTCAGGAGAGGCCTGGATGTCTTCCTGGAGCGTCACAATATTGTATCTTACAGTTATTAGGTTCTTTACAAGGACGTAGATCTGGGATTTATTCTGACAGAGTATAGGCTGGACTGGATGGACACATGGCTTTTTTCGGCCTTGATAACTATGTTACTATGTTACCATGTTACTATGTTACCATGTTACTATGTTACCATGTAACAACCTACAACTCACTGCAATGTCCCCGTAATAGCAGTGACATCCACAGCACTCCCTCAATAACAGTGACATCCTCAGTGACCGCCATGTTTTCCTTCTCCAGGTCGTTCACGGCCGCGTTCCTCTTCTCCATCGAGGTGCAGGTGACCATTGGCTTTGGGGGGCGGATGATGACAGAAGAGTGCCCCCTCGCCATCTCCCTCCTGATCATGCAGAACATTGTGGGTCTGATCGTTAACGCCGTCATGTTGGGCTGTATCTTCATGAAGACGGCACAGTCGCACCGTCGTGCCGAGACCCTGATCTTCAGCCGCCATGCTGTCATTGCCGTGAGGAACGGGAAGCTTTGCTTCATGTTCCGGGTCGGGGATCTGCGTAAGAGCATGATTATTAGCGCATCTGTGAGGATTCAGGTGGTCAGGAAGACAATTACTCCAGAAGGAGAGATCATCCCCATCCATCAGATCGATGTCCGGTGGACAACGCCATCGAGAGCAATAACATCTTCCTTGTGGCGCCGCTGATTATCAGTCATGTGATAGATAAGAGGAGTCCACTGTACGACGTCTGCGCCTCCGACCTGTCCACCCAGGACCTGGAGGTAATCGTGCTCCTGGAGGGAGTGGTGGAGACCACAGGGATTACCACCCAGGCCAGAACCTCGTATGTCACTGAGGAGATCCTGTGGGGTCATCGCTTCGTGCCCATCGTCTCTGAGGAGGAAGAGGTCTACTCTGTGGACTATTCCAAATTTGGTAACACAACCAAAGTGGCGACTCCCCGCTGCAGTGCCCGCGAACTGGACGAAAAGCCTTCCATATTGATACACACTCTCCAGAAGAGCGAGCTCTCCCACCAGAACTCCCTGAGGAAGCGCAACTCCATGAGGAGGAACAACTCTATGCGGCGCACCAACTCCATGAGACGCAACAACTCAGGACTCATCGTGCCCAAAGTGCAGTTCATGGCCCCAGAGCAGAACAAGGAGACATGACAGACGCGCCCCGTGGCCTCCATCACTCGCCACTGTCCTCCAGACTCCATACTGGTTCCCCACTATCTTCTATCAGCTGCCTTTTCCGTACTCCCCTCCATCCTTTCTTTTCTCTGTCCATTCACCTTTTCCACCTTCCTCCGCTGTCTTCCATCTTCCTTCACTTTCTCCACTCTTAACACTAATCTACCATTTTCCTCCTCACTTCTCCGCCATTTTCCATGTTCCACCATCTTTCACCCTTTTCCTCCCTTTTCTTCCCATTTTCATCATCCTGAACCATAAAAGTTGTCTTTGCCTCTTCCACCTTCCTCTTTTTTCCAGTATCTTCCTGCACATTCTCCATTTTCCCCTGCCTCTTCCACCTTCTTCTGCCTCTTCCATCATCCGCCATCTTCCTTTTTCTTCCACCATTTTTCTGCACAGCATCCACCTTTTCATGTTCCTGTGCCTCGTCCACTTTCCTCCTTTTTCCCCACCTCGTCCACCTCTCCCACCTCCCCTCCATATTCATTGTCTCGTTACTTCTAGAATTACTGAATGTTTTCAGCTGCAATTATTAAATGATTTACCCACAATCCTCGTGTTCTTTTTTCACTGAAGATCTAGGGATGGTCTACAGGGGGCGCCACGTGAGATGATCTACGTGGAGACTTCTCCAGAGTATTATACAGGGCATAAAGGTACAGCACATAGATATACAGCGCCGTGCGAAAGTCTGAGGCAGGTGTAATGCTGCAGAGAAAGAAGCTCCAGAATCATTAATAGGTTATTGCATCAATTAACTAAATGCAAAGTGATTGAAGAGAAGACAAATGTAAATCCCATCAGTATCTGGTGACCGCCCGTCACCTCCATCGTCAGTATCTGGTGACCGCCCGTCACCTCCATCGTCAGTATCTGGTGACCGCCCGTCACCTCCATCGTCAGTATCTGGTGACCGCCCGTCACCTCCATCATCAGTATCTGGTGACCGCCCGTCACCTCCATCGTCAGTATCTGGTGACATCCCTTCACCTTCATCGTCAGTATCTGGTGACCGCCCGTCACCTCCATCGTCCGTATCTGGTGACCGCCCGTCACCTCCATCGTCAGTATCTGGTGACCGCCCGTCACCTCCATCATCAGTATCTGGTGACCGCCCGTCACCTCCATCGTCAGTATCTGGTGACCGCCCGTCACCTCCATCGTCAGTATCTGGTGACCGCCCGTCACCTCCATCATCAGTATCTGGTGACCGCCCGTCACCTCCATCATCAGTATCTGGTGACCGCCCGTCACCTCCATCATCAGTATCTGGTGACTGCTCGTCACTTCCATCATCAGTATCTGGTGACCGCCCGCTGCCTCCATCATCAGTATCTGGTGACCGCCCATCACCTCCATCGTCAGTATCTGGTGACCGCCTATCACCTCCATCGTCAGTATCTGGTGACCGCCCGTCACCTCCATCATCAGTATCTGGTGACCGCCCGTCACCTCCATCATCAGCATCTGGTGACCGCCCGTCACCTCCATCATCAGTATCTGGTGTCTGCTCGTCACCTCCATCATCAGTATCTGGTGACCGCCCGTCACCTCCATCATCAGTATCTGGTGACTGCCTGTCACCTCCATCATCAGTATCTGGTGACCGCCCGCTGCCTCCATCATCAGTATCTGGTGACCGCCTATCACCTCCATCATCAGTATCTGGTGACCGCCCGTCACCTCCATCATCAGTATCTGGTAATCACCAGTCACCTCCATCATCAGTATCTGGTGACCGCCCGTCACCTCCATCATCAGTATCTGGTGACTGCCCGTCACCTCCATCATCAGCATCTGATGTCTGCTCGTCACCTCCATCAGCAGAATCTGGTGACCGCCCGTCTCCTCCATCATCAGCATCTGGTGTCTGTCCGTCACCTCCATCATCAGTATCTGGTGACCGCCTATCACCCTCATCTATCTTGAGTATCATCTGTGTGACCGCCCGTCACCTCCATCATCAGTATCTGGTAATCACCAGTCACCTCCATCATCAGTATCTGGTGACCGCCCGTCACCTCCATCATCAGTATCTGGTGACCGCCCGTCACCTCCATCATCAGTATCTGGTGACTGCCTATCACCTCCATCATCAGTATCTGGTGACCGCCCGCTGCCTCCATCATCAGTATCTGGTGACCGCCTATCACCTCCATCATCAGTATCTGGTGACCGCCCGTCACCTCCATCATCAGTATCTGGTAATCACCAGTCACCTCCATCATCAGTATCTGGTGACCGCCCGTCACCTCCATCATCAGTATCTGGTAATCACGTCACCTCCATCATCAGTATCTGGTGACCGCCCGTCACCTCCATCATCAGTATCTGGTGACTGCCTATCACCTCCATCATCAGTATCTGGTGACTGCCCGTCACCTCCATCATCAGTATCTGGTGACTGCCTGTCACCTCCATCATCAGTATCTGGTGACTGCCCGTCACCTCCATCATCAGTATCTGGTGACTGCCTATCACCTCCATCATCAGTATCTGGTGACCGCCCGTCACCTCCATCATCAGTATCTGGTGACTGCCGTCACCTCCATCATCAGCATCTGGTGACCGCCCGCTGCCTCCATCGTCAGTATCTGGTGACCGCCCATCACCTCCATCGTCAGTATCTAGTGACCGCCTATCACCTCCATCATCAGTATCTGGTGACCGCCCATCACCTCCATCATCAGTATCTGGTGACCGCCCGTCACCTCCATCATCAGCATCTGGTGACGCCCGTCACCTCCATCATCAGTATCTGGTGTCTGCTCGTCACCTCCATCATCAGTATCTGGTGACCGCCCGTCACCTCCATCATCAGTATCTGGTGACTGCCTATCACCTCCATCATCAGTATCTGGTGACCGCCGCTGCCTCCATCATCAGTATCTGGTGACTGCCCGTCACCTCCATCATCAGTATCTGGTGACTGCCCGTCACCTCCATCATCAGTATCTGGTGACCGCCTATCACCTCCATCATCAGTATCTGGTGACCCCCGTCACCTCCATCATCAGTATCTGGTAATCACCAGTCACCTCCATCATCAGTATCTGGTGACCGCCCGTCACCTCCATCATCAGTATCTGGTGACTGCCCGTCACCTCCATCATCAGCATCTGGTGTCTGCTCGTCACCTCCATCAGCAGAATCTGGTGACCACCCGTCTCCTCCATCATCAGCATCTGGTGTCTGTCCGTCACCTCCATCATCAGTATCTGGTGATCGCCCGTCACCTCCATCATCAGTATCTGGTGACGCCTATCACCTCCATCATCAGTATCTGGTAATCACCAGTCACCTCCATCATCAGTATCTGGTGACCGCCTGTCACCTCCATCATCAGTATCTGGTGACCGCGCCTCACCTCCATCATCAGTATCTGGTGACCGCTCGTCACCTCCATCATCAGTATCTGGTAATCACCAGTCACCTCCATCATCAGTATCTGGTGACCGCCCGTCACCTCCATCATCAGTATCTGGTGACCGCCTATCACCTCCATCATCAGTATCTGGTGACCGCCCGTCACCTCCTCATCAGTATCTGGTGACCGCTCGTCACCTCCATCATCAGTATCTGGTAATCACCAGTCACCTCCATCATCAGTATCTGGTGACCGCCCGTCACCTCCATCATCAGTATCTGGTGACCGCCCGTCACCTTCATCATCAGTATCTGGTGACTGCCCGTCACCTCCATCATCAGCATCTGGTGTCTGCTCGTCACCTCCATCAGCAGAATCTGGTGACGCCCGTCTCCTCCATCATCAGCATCTGGTGTCTGTCCGTCACCTGCATCATCAGTATCTGGTGACCGCCTATCACCTCCATCATCAGTATCTGGTAATCACCAGTCACCTCCATCATCAGTATCTGGTGACCGCCTATCACCTCCATCATCAGTATCTGGTGACCGCCCGTCACCTCCATCATCAGTATCTGGTGACCGCCCGTCACCTCCATCATCAGCATCTGGTGACCGCCCGTCACCTCCATCATCAGTATCTGGTGTCTGCTCGTCACCTCCATCATCAGTATCTGGTGACCGCCCGTCACCTCCATCATCAGTATCTGGTGACTGCCCGTCACCTCCATCATCAGTATCTGGTGACTGCCCGTCACCTCCATCATCAGCATCTGGTGTCTGCTCGTCACCTCCATCAGCAGAATCTGGTGACCACCCGTCTCCTCCATCATCAGCATCTGGTGTCTGTCCGTCACCTCCATCATCAGTATCTGGTGACCGCCTATCACCTCCATCATCAGTATCTGGTGACCGCCTATCACCTCCATCATCAGTATCTGGTGACCGCCCGTCACCTCCATCATCAGTATCTGGTGACCGCCCGTCACCTCCATCATCAGTATCTGTGGTAATCACCAGTCACCTCCATCATTAGTATCTGGTGACCGCCCGTCACCTCCATCATCAATATCTGGTGACCGCCCGTCACCTCCATCATCAGTATCTGGTGACTGCCTATCACCTCCATCATCAGTATCTGGTGACCGCCCGTGCCTCCATCATCAGTATCTGGTGACCGCCTATCACCTCTATCATCAGTATCTGGTGACCGCCCATCACCTCCATCATCAGTATCTGGTGACCGCCTGTCACCTCCATCATCAGCATCTGGTGACTGCCCGTACCTCCATCATCAGTATCTGGTGACTGCCCGTCACCTCCATCATCAGCATCTGGTGTCTGCTCGTCACCTCCATCAGCAGAATCTGGTGACCGCCCGTCTCCTCCATCATCAGCATCTGGTGTCTGTCCGTCACCTCCATCATCAGTATCTGGTGACCGCCCGTCACCTCCATCATCAGTATCTGGTAATCACCAGTCACTTCATCATCAGTATCTGGTGACCGCCTATCACCTCCATCATCAGTATCTGGTAATCACCAGTCACCTCCATCATCAGTTATCTGGTGACCGCCTATCACCTCCATCATCACTATCTGGTAATCACCAGTCACCTCCATCATCAGTATCTGGTAATCACCAGTCACCTCCATCATCAGTATCTGGTGACCGCCTATCACCTCCATCATCAGTATCTGGTGACTGCCCGTCACCTCCATCATCAGCATCTGGTGTCTGCTCGTCACCTCCATCAGCAGAATCTGGTGACCGCCCGTCTCCTCCATCATCAGCATCTGGTGTCTGTCCGTCACCTCCATCATCAGTATCTGGTGACCGCCTATCACCTCCATCATCAGTATCTGGTAATCACCAGTCACCTCCATCATCAGTATCTGGTGACCGCCTATCACCTCCATCATCAGCATCTGATGTCTGCTCGTCACCTCCATCATCAGTATCTGGTAATCACCAGTCACCTCCATCATCAGCATCTGGTGTCTGTCCGTCACCTCCATCATCAGTATCTGGTAATCACCAGTCACCTCCATCATCAGTATCTGGTGACCGCCCGTCACCTCCATCATCAGTATCTGGTGACCGCCGCACCTTCATCATCAGTATCTGGTGACTGCCCGTCACCTCCATCATCAGCATCTGGTGTCTGCTCGTCACCTCCATCAGCAGAATCTGGTGACCGCCCGTCTCCTCCATCATCAGCATCTGGTGTCTGTCCGTCACCTGCATCATCAGTATCTGGTGACCGCCTATCACCTCCATCATCAGTATCTGGTAATCACCAGTCACCTCCATCATCAGTATCTGGTGACCGCCTATCACCTCCATCATCAGTATCTGGTGACCGCCCGTCACCTCCATCATCAGTATCTGGTGACCGCCCGTCACCTCCATCATCAGCATCTGGTGACCGCCCGTCACCTCCATCATCAGTATCTGGTGTCTGCTCGTCACCTCCATCATCAGTATCTGGTGACCGCCCGTCACCTCCATCATCAGTATCTGGTGACTGCCTATCACCTCCATCATCAGTATCTGGTGACCGCCCGCTGCCTCCATCATCAGTATCTGGTAATCACCAGTCACCTCCATCATCAGTATCTGGTGACCGCCCGTCACCTCCATCATCAGTATCTGGTGACTGCCCGTCACCTCCATCATCAGCATCTGGTGTCTGCTCGTCACCTCCATCAGCAGAATCTGGTGACCACCCGTCTCCTCCATCATCAGCATCTGGTGTCTGTCCGTCACCTCCATCATCAGTATCTGGTGACCGCCTATCACCTCCATCATCAGCATCTGATGTCTGCTCGTCACCTCCATCATCAGTATCTGGTAATCACCAGTCACCTCCATCATCAGTATCAGGTTTATACTGTTTGGGGTCATTATAGTGATTGGAGGCTATTAAACTGCTTGCAAGGCTATGTAGGAGCCGGGGCCATTATAATGATTGGAAGGCTATGTGGGGTCCTTGATACTGTTTGGAAGGCTATGTGGGGGCCTTGATACTGTTTGGAGGGCTATGTGGGGACCATTATACTGTTTGGAGGGCTATGTGGGGGTCATTATACTGTTTGGAGGGCTATGTGGGGGCCATTATTCTGTTTGCAGGGCTCTGTGGGGGCCTTTATACTATTTGGAGGGCTATGTGGGGGTCATTATACTGTTTGGAGGGCTATGTGGGGACCATTATACTGTTTGGAGGGCTATGTGGGGGCCATTATACTGTTTGGAGGGCTATGTGGGGGCCATTATACTGTTTGGAGGGCTATGTGGGGGCCATTATTCTGTTTGCAGGGCTCTGTGGGGGCCTTTATACTATTTGGAGGGCTATGTGGGGGTCATTATACTGTTTGGAGGGCTATGTGGGGACCATTATACTGTTTGGAGGACTATGTGGGGGCCATTATACTGTTTGGAGGGCTATGTGGGGGCCAATATACTGTTTGGAGGGATATGTGGGGGTCATTATACTGTTTGGAGGGCTATGTGGAGGCCAATATACTGTTTGGAGGGCTATGTGGGGGCCAATATACTGTTTGGAGGGATATGTGGGGGTCATTATACTGTTTGGAGGGCTATGTGGAGGCCAATATACTGTTTGGAGGGCTATGTGGGGGCCATTATACTGTTTGGAGGGCTAAGTGGGGCCATTATACTGTTTGGAGGGCTATGTGGGGGCCATTATACTGTTTGGAGGGCTATGTGGGGGCCATTATACTGTTTGGTGTTATGATTTGGTAGCTGAGGAGAGCAGGCAAAAAAGGCAATACACCAGAGAGGTTGGAATCTATGGGATTGCAGTACCCTGACTAACCACCACAACTAAAGGCAGCCGTGGAGCGTACCTATGTTGGTCCTAGACGCCTCGTCACAGCCTGAGAAGCTAACTTCACCTAAAGATAGAAAGAGGAAAGCTATCTGCCCCGGAGCAGATCCCCAAAGAACATAGGAAGCCCCCAAACATGTAATGGCGGTTAGACAAGAGGAAATACAGACACAGACAGAAAATAGTATGAGCAAACGTTGGGGCCCAATCTTCCTAGAAAGAAAAGGATAGGAAGGTCACTTACTGCAATCCAAAAAACCCTAAAAAAGCACCAACACACTAATTGCAAAAACACCTGAGATCACACGACCTCTACCACCTAAATTAGTTCACTGGTGTAACAAAACTAAGCCGCAGCCACAGAAAAAACTGGAAAAGGCAAATGAACAAACAACTGGCTGAACTAAACTGAGAGGAGCACAAGCCCCGGAGGGGACCTGGCAGACCCCCACAGAAGTGCAGGACAAAATGCAAAAAGCAAGCACAAAAAACTAAAAAGAAGAAAATGTCTTATCTGTTAGCAGAAGATGCAGGCACGAAACAGCAGGCTTCAAAGTGAACCAGGAACAAAGTTGAGACCAGAACAATTGATCACCGGCAACCCTGATGGGAGGGAACCTCCCTTATATAAGACCAGTCAGTAACACCTGATCGCCAATCTTCACAATCTTCATTGAATAGTTCAGTACTGTTTGTAACCACCAGAGGGAGCATCTGCTCAGAATTCATTTCTAGCACATTAACAACAGTACCCCCCCCCTTGAGGAGGGGTCACCGAACCCTCATTTGGGCAACCAGGTCGGTCAGGATGAGCTCTGTGATACGCACGGATGAGTCTTCTAGCATGGATGTCCGAAGCAAACACCCAAGAATTGTCCTCCTGACCATAACCTCTCCACTTAACCAAATACTGGAGTTTCCGTCTAGAAAAACGAGAATCCAATATTTTCTCAACCACATACTCCAGATTGCCCTCAACCAAAACAGGGTCAGGAGGCACAGCCATAGGAACCACTGGCTCGACAAACCTCTTCAATAAGGACCTGTGGAACACGTTATGGATCTTAAATGTCCCTGGAAGAAGTAAACGAAAGGAAACAGGATTAAGAATCTCCATGATCTTATAAGGTCCAATGAACCTAGGCTTAAACTTAGGAGATGCAACTCTCATAGGGATATTTCTTGAGGACAACCAGACCAAGTCCCCCACTTCAAACCGAGGACCATCAGTCCTATGCCGGTTGGCAAACCGCTGGGCCCTCTCCTGAGAGAGGGACAACCTCTCCACTACCTGGTCTCAAATCTGCTGCATACGCTCCACAACAGAGTCAACACCTGGACAGACAGAAGCCTCTGTCTGTCCTGAAGAAAATCGAGGGTGAAACCCAAAATTGCAGAAAAATGGAGACATCAAGGTTGCAGAGCTAGCCCTATTATTAAGGGCAAACTCAGCCAAAGGCAAAAAAGAGACCCAGTCATCCTGATCAGCAGACACAAAGCATCTCAGATAAGTCTCCAATGTCTGGTTTGTTCTCTCAGTTTGTCCATTGGTCTGAGGATGAAAAGCTGAGGAGAAAGACAATTGAACACCAAGTTTAGAACAAAAAGTCCTACAAAATCTGGAAACAAACTGGACTCCTCTGTCAGACACAATGTTCTCAGGAATACCGTGTAACCGAATCACGTGCTGAAGGAACAAAGGCACCAATTCGGAGGAGGAAGGCAACTTAGGTAATGGCACAAGATGTATCATTTTGGAAAACCTATCACAAATCACCCAGATAACGGTCATTCTTTGAGAAACAGGGAGGTCGGAAATGAAATCCATAGAGATATGGGTCCATGGTCTCTTGGGCATAGCCAATGGCATCAACAAACCACTAGGGCGAGAGCAAGGCTTGGAGCGAGAGCAAGTCCCGCAGGACTGCACAAATTCCCTGACGTCACGAGACAAAGTAGGCCACCAAAAGGACCGACTAACCAAGTCTCTGGTACCAAAAATTCCGGGATGACCGGCCAATGCGGAACAATGAATCTCAGACATCACACTCTTTTTCCACCGGTCTGGGACAAACAATTTCCCAATAGGGCAGAGTTCGGGTTTATCCTCCTGACACCCTTCCAGAGCCAGTCTCAAATTGGGCGAGATGGCGGAAAGAACTACACCCTCTTTCAAAATAACAGTAGGATGAGATAACTCGGGAGAGTCAGCAAGGAAACTCCTCCAGAGGGCATCTGCTTTAACATTCTTAGTGCCAGGAAGAAAGGAAACCACAAAATTAAAACGTGTGAAAAACAAGGCCCACCTGGCCTGTCTAGGATTAAGTCGCTTGGCTGATTCCAGATAAACCAGATTCTTATGGTCCGTGAGGACCACCACCTGATGTTTGGCTCCCTCCAGCCAATGTCTCCACTCTTCAAAAGCCCACTTCATGGCCAATAACTCCCGATTACCCACGTCATAATTACGTTCAGTTGGAGAAAATTTTCGAGAGAAAAAGGCACAAGGGTTACTTTTAGAGATCTCAGGATCTCTTTGGGACAAAACGGCACCTGCCCCAATTTCAAAGGCATCAACCTCCACCTGAAATGGCAGAGAAACATCAGGCTGCCGTAGAACAGGAGCAGAAGTGAATCTCTGCTTAAGTTCCTGAAACGCAGAGACTGCCTCAGGAGGCCAATTCACCACATCGGAACCCTTTTTGGTCAAATTAGTCAATGGTTTAACAATAACAGAGAAATTACCAATAAATTTACGATAAAAATTGGCAAAACCCAAGAATCTCTGAAGAGCCTTTAATGAAGTAGGTTGGACCCAATCACAGATGGCCTGAACCTTGACCGGGTCCATTTCAATAACAGATGGGGACAAAATGAATCCCAGAAATGAGATCCTCTGTACGCCAAAAAGACACTTTGATCCCTTCACATACAGAGCATTCTCTCTCAAAATCTGGAACACAGTTCGAACATGTTTCACATGATAGTCCCAATCATTGGAAAAAATCAAGATATCATCCAAATAAACAATCAGAAATTTATCCACAAAATCCCTGAAAACGTCATTCATGAAGGACTGGAAGACGGAAGGAGCATTAGTGAGCCCAAGGGGAATCACTAGGTACTCAAAATGCCCCTCTGGGGTATTAAATGCCGTCTTCCATTCATCCCCGTGCTTAATGCGAATAAGGTTATACGCCCCCCTGAGGTCAAGCTTGGTAAACCAAGTAGCACTTTTCACCCTGGAAAACAGGTCAGAAATCAAGGGTAACGGATATTGATATTTCACAGTGATATTGTTCAAGAGACGATAATCAATACACGGCCTTAATGAACCATCCTTTTTGGCCACAAAGAAAAAACCGGCACCCAAGGGTGAAGAGGATGGTCTGATATGACCCTTCTCCAATGACTCCTTGATATAAGACCGCATAGCGTCATGTTCAGGTACAGACAAGTTAAAAAGGCGACCTTTAGGGAATTTACTACCAGGCACTAATAGCGCAGTCATAGCTCCTATGGGGGGGCAAGGATGCAGATTTACTTTCGCTAAACACATCAGAAAAATCAGTCAAAAAGTCAGGAACATCTTGAGCCTGGGGAGAGGCAGAAAAAACAGGAGTGTTGGCATTAACACATTGGCAGCCCCAACTGGTTACAGACACAGATTTCCAATCCAAAACAGGATTATGAGACTGTAACCAAGGGAAACCTAGTACAACAATGTCATGCAGATTATACAGCACCAAAAATTTGCAACTCTCCTGATGATCACGTTCAACCCTCATTATCACCTGAGTAGAGAACTGGGGTTTATTCTCAGCTAAAGGGGTAGAATCGATCCCCAGTAGGGGAATAGACTTCCGTAGGGGTATCAAGGGAAACCCACAATGTTTAGCAAAATCAAAATCCATCAGGTTAATAGCTGCTCCCGAATCAACAAAAGCCTGAGGAGAAAATGTGGACAGGGAGCAAATCAGGGTAACAGTCAACAGAAATTTAGTCTGAACACTACCCAAGACAACAGAACGTGCAAAACGTCTTCCCCGCTTAGGGCAGACTGAAATAGCATGAGAGGCATCACCACAGTAGAAACATAACCCATTGCGTTTTCGAAACTCATGACGCTGTGCCCCAGAAGCCACTCTATCACACTGCATGGGTTCAGAAGCTGGTTCACAAGGCAACACTATTCCACGCATACCTCTACGCTCACGCAAACGTCTGTCAATTTGAATCGCTAATGACATAGAATCACTGAGACCAGAGGGGACAGGGAATCCCACCATAACATCCTTTACATTATCTGACAGACCCTTCCGGAAAATGGCCGCCAAAGCATCGTCATTCCATTTGGTCAGGACTGCCCACCTACGGAATCTCTGACAGTATAACTCAGCGTCATCAAGCCCCTGATTTAATGCCAACAAGGCTTTTTCAGCTTGATCAGTGACATTAGGCTCATCGTACAATAACCCCAAAGCCTGAAAAAATGCATCAACATCACTCAAAACAGGATCCCCAGGTGTCAGGGAAAAAGCCCAATCCTGAGGATCGCCGCGCAGGAGAGAGATGACAATTTGAACCTGCTGTGCTGCGTTCCCTGAGGACTTAGATTTTAAGGCAAAAAACAACTTACAGTTATTTTTGAAATTCAGAAATTTAGCTCGATCCCCCAAAAACAAATCTGGCATGGGGATCCTAGGTTCCACAACAGGCAACCCTACAAGAGAGGTAGCAATACTCCGAACCTCAGTGGCAAGCTGATCCACACGGCCAGACAACTGTGCAAACTCCATTGAGAGAAAAAAAAATCCTCCTCAGCACCCAGAGATACAGAGGGAAAAAAAAAAAATCTCTGACAATCTTCTTTCTTTCACACTATTTTTCCCTTCTGTGAGTACCATACAAATATCAGTTTTAGGCCGGTGATACTGTTATGATTTGGTAGCTGAGGAGAGCAGGCAAAAAAGGCAATACACCAGAGAGGTTGGAATCTATTGGATTGCAGTACCCTGACTAACCACCACAACTAAAGGCAGCCGTGGAGCGCACCTACGTTGGTCCTAGACGCCTCGTCACAGCCTGAGAAGCTAACTTCACCTAAAGATAGAAACAGGAAAGCTATCTGCCCCGGAGCAGAACCCCAAAGATAATAGAAAGCCCCCAAACATGTAATGGCGGCCAGACAAGAAGAAATACTGACACAGACAGAAAATAGTATGAGCAAACGTTGGGGCCCAATCTTCCTAGAAAGAAAAGGATAGGAAGGTCACTTACTGCAATCCAAAAAACCCTAAAAAAATACCAACACACTAATTGCAAAATCACCTGAGATCACACGACCTCTACCACCTAAATTAGTTCTCTGGTGTAACAAAACTAAGCCGCAGCCACTGAAAAAACTGGAAAAGGCAAATGAACAAACAACTGGCTGAACTAAACTGAGAGGAGCACAAGCCCCCGGAGGGGACCTGGCAGACCCCCACAGAAGTGCAGGACAAAATGCAAAAAGCAAGCACAAAAAACTAAAAGAAGAAAATGTCTTATCTGTTAGCAGAAGATGCAGGCACGAAACAGCAGGCTTCAAAGTGAACCAGGAACAAAAGTTGAGACCAGAACAATTGATCACCGGCAACCCTGATGGGAGGGAACCTCCCTTATATAAGACCAGTCAGTAACACCTGATCGCCAATCTTCACAATCTTCATTGAATAGTTCAGTACTGTTTGTAACCACCAGAGGGAGCATCTGCTCAGAATTCATTTCTAGCACATTCACAACAGTTTGGAGAGCTATGTGGGGGCCAATATACTGTTTGGAGGGCTAAGTGGGGGCCATTATACTGTTTGGAGGGCTATGTGGGGGCCATTATATTGTTTGGGGGGCTATGTGGGGGTCATTATACTGTTTGGAGGGCTATGTGGGGGCCATTATACTGTTTGGAGGGCTATGTGGGAGTCATTATACTGTTTTGAGGGCTATGTGGGGGCCATTATACTGTTTGGAGGGCTATGTGGGGGTCATTATACTGTTTGGAGGGCTATGTGGGGGCCATTATACTGTTTGGAGGGCTATGTGGGGGCCATTATACTGTTTGGAGGGCTATGTGGGGGTCATTATACTGTTTGGAGGGCTATGTGGGGGCCATTATACTGTTTGGAGGGCTATGTGGGGGCCATTATACTGTTTGGAGGGCTATGTGGGGGCCATTATACTGTTTGGAGGGCTATGTGGGGGTCATTATACTGTTTGGAGGGCTATGTGGGGGCCATTATACTGTTTGGAGGGCTATGTGGGGGCCATTATACTGTTTGGAGGGCTATGTGGGGGCCATTATACTGTTTGGAGGGCTATGTGGGGGTCATTATACTGTTTGGAGGGCTATGTGGGGGCCATTATACTGTTTGGAGGGCTATGTGGGGGCCATTATACTGTTTGGAGGGCTATGTGGGGGTCATTATACTGTTTGGAGGGCTATGTGGGGGCCATTATACTGTTTGGAGGGCTATGTGGGGGTCATTATACTGTTTGGAGGGCTATGTGGGGGCCATTATACTGTTTGGAGGGCTATGTGGGGGTCATTATACTGTTTGGAGGGCTATGTGGGGGTCATTATACTGTTTGGAGGGCTATGTGGGGGTCATTATACTGTTTGGAGGGCTATGTGGGGGCCATTATACTGTTTGGAGGGCTATGTGTTTGCCAATATACTGTGTGTAGGGCTGTGTGGTCATTATACTGTTTGGGGGACTATGTGGGGGTCATTATACTATTTGGAAGACTAGTGTATGGCATTATACAGTGTGGAGGGGTGTGAAATCCAATATACTATTAGGTGGACTATATGGGGGGCCAATATACTGTTTGGAGGGCTGTATGGGGCCATTCTGTATCTCCATACAATTAGGGGCCATACTTTGTCAGGTGGGGATACTGTAGGGTCATCATACTGTGCGTGTGGAGGGTACAGTGGAGGAATTCACGGTGAAGGTATCATTCTGTGTTTGGGGGGACACTTTGGTGGGCATCATACTTTATGGGGCCATGAAAGAGGCATCTTAATTTGTGGGAACACTAAGGGGTTTTAATAGGGGGAAATGTAGATTGTACGGGCTGCACCGTTGTGACATCTGCTCTTCTTTGAGCCTGTGGAATATCATTATATTTTGTGGGGCCCAATTGGGTATTCTCTGTGGCCCCATGATTTCCATGTCTGCCTCGGAATGACGTCAATGCAGTGCGAGCTCGATGTGATTGGCTGGAGCCCTCTGTGGCTGTGGCCCTCTCCAGCTGTGGCCCTCTGATAGGCCTGTGGATGTATAGTAAGAGCCACAGGAGAGGCAATAGATTTCATAGAGGACTTGGCTCCAGCAAAACGGAGAGCCAGAGATGATGGTCACCAGACCCGCTGAGCCCACGACCAGCGCACCTGGCGCTAAACATCGAATGTCTCCTACAGCTGAGGATTTGTTACTATTGCATCATCTACCGTTACATTAGATACGACAGATGAGAGCGTCCCTGACAGCAAGCAGAGATCTTACCATCGGCGAGGAAACCTGGTAATGATGGCTGCAAGTGGCTGTGGACGGGTGCAGAGACGGGCGGAAACCTGGAAATGATCGCGGCTGTGGAGGGGTGCAGAGACGGGTAGATGGCACGAATCATCTCGTCACAAAAGTTGGAAACTTGGGCTGAAAGGTGGCAGATGGGGTTTACCAATGATAAATGTAAGGTTATACACATGGGAAGAAGGAATCAATATCACCATTACACACTGAACGGGAAACCACTGGGTAAATCTGACATGGAGAAGGACTTGGGGATCCTAGTTAATGATAAACTTACCTGGAGCAGCCAGTGCCAGGCAGCGGATGACAAGGCAAACAGGATCATGGGGTGCATTAAAAGAGGTCTGGATACACATGATGAGAGCATTATACTGCCTCTGTACAAATCCCTGGTCTGGATACACATGATGAGAGCATTATACTGCCTCTGTACAAATCCCTGGTCTAGAGACACATGATGAGAGCATTATACTGCCTCTGTACAAATCCCTGGTTACACCGCACATGGAGGACTGTGGAAAGTTTCGGGTACCGGTGCTCAGGAAGGATATAATGGAACTAGAGCGAGTACAAAGGAGGGCAACAAAATTAATAAAGGGGATGGGGAACTACAATACCCAGAGAGATTAGCAAAATTAGGATTATTTAGTCTAGAAAAAAGATGACTGAGGGGCGATCTAATAACCATGTATAAGTATATGAGGGGACAATACAAACATCTCTCCGAGGATCTGTTTATACCAAGGAAGGTGACGGTCACAAGGGGGCATTCTCTGCGTCTGGAGGAGAGAAGGTTTCTCCACCAACATAGAAAAGGATTCTTTACTGTTAGGGCAGTGAGAATCTGGAATTCCTCTCCTGAGGAGGTGGTGATGGTGAACTCAGTCGAGAGGTTCAGGAGAGGCCTGGATGTCTTCCTGGGGTGTAAACAATATTGTATCTTACAGTTATTAGGTTCTTTAGAAGGACGTAGATCTGGGGGGTTATTCTGACGGAGTATAGGCTGAACTGCATGGACACATGGCTTTTTTCGGCCTTGATAACTATGTTACTATGTTACAAAAAGGTAATAAGTAACAAAGATCTGGAGAAGCAGAAGCGAGGCGACACAATGTAACAAACCCACAGCTTTCACAGTACCTACTCATTCACACTGTCTGAGACTGACGAACGACGGCTCACGGGGGAGATAACGGATGTCACATGGACCTACAAGCTTGGGGTCGGAGAAGCTGCGGTGGGATCAGCAACGCTGCGGCCCCCCAATACACTAATGCACGTAAACCGGATGATCCCTGAAAACGGGGGGGGGGGAAATGGGCCCCGGGCGCAATGGTGGGGGGGACGGGCCCCTGGCGCAGCACAGATTCCCTTATAAGGAGAATTCATCGGTTCTGGACCGACTCATTACAAGAACTCACTGACATCACACGGAGGCGCGGGGGGCACATACTTACCGGAGAACACGCTGCCTGTGGTGTTAGGAGAAGATTTCCTCCTAGAGGAAGAAACTCCCAACTTTCCAAGAGTTTTGAAAGACAACCCTGCCCAGGCAAAAAGTGTCTTATGCTCCAGTCACAGCCAGAGCTGCGGTCACTATTCTGCTGCTACATTATGTCATCCTCCAGTCACCTCCAGAGCTGCACTCACTACTCTGCTGTTATATCCTGTCTTATCCTCCAGTAACCTCCAGAGCTGCAGT
>JARQOD010009456.1:0-31289 GCA_033576555.1 Oophaga sylvatica
CAAGGCAAAAGGCACAGGGTTTTATTGGAATCTTACGGATTGAAAAGTCCCACTTGCTACCGTCACGGGACCAAGGTCACTACTGTTTCAAGCAATTTAAAAAAAAACCAAATTTACCCCTTAGGGGGCAAAAAGCCCTTATAGTCGTACTAACGGGGTCGGGAAGTAAGACTTTGAGTCCTGCAAAAAATTTAAAATTTTCAGCTTTTCGCGGAAGGTCCTAACCCCAAACGACGGGCTACAGCATAATTAGCGGGAAATTTTGGGGAACTACGCTTCAGGCTGGTTTATCGTTGTTTGAAAAAAAGGACCCCTAAACTTGTCCACTGCGTCCAAATACCTTCCTTGGATCAGCCCCCGGGCCTCCCTAAAATTTACAAAAAAGGGGGGAAAACCGCCGTGTGAGCGGTTCTTTATCTCACTCGTTTACAAATCCATAATTTTGGGGGCCCAGCCCCCCCTGTGGGGACCCGACATCTACCCCCCCCCATCCCCCCGAGACTCAGCCGCGGTAAAAAATTACCAAATCTACAGGGGGCGTCACGCTAAAACAAAATCAACCCCTTAAATATATCCCAACAACGCCCCGCCCGGCCACAACCACCCCAAACTCCTTTTTGAAAACCCCCCATAGTTTTTCCTTTTCTCGCTTGAGTACCCCTTGCCCGAACCCCCTTGTGGTGGGGGTCACACTTGCCCAACCCACACCCCCCCAGCCCCTTTTCCCCTTCCCCAAGCCATTAAATAAACTCCCAACACTTTAACCCCCCTCCATTCCCCCCCTTTTAAAACCCATCCCCCCCCAAAACTTTTAAAGCTACATTTATTCCAATTCACTCAAAACCCCAGCGCACCACAAAAAAACTCCAAAAGAAAATTAACCCTCCAAAAAAGCAACATTTTCCCCTACAACCCAAACTCCATTATCCAAAACTTTACTTTTTTTTTCCCCATTTCCCCGGGACCAAAAACCTCGCACCCCTTTAAAACCCTCACCAACACAAAAGGTCTCACACATACAAAAAACGGGGGGAAGGGAAAAACCCCCCTTACACCAACAAATTTCACTTTCTCACTCAACCATCCCCTAAAAAGAAATCCTTACACCATCATACGAAAAACTTTTTCCCCTTCACAAAATTTTTTGGAAACCCCCTTTCCCAAAATTTAAAAAAAAAAACACATTAGACCCTACAACGCTTTCCCAAAATCAATTGTCAAAACCCCAAAACTCGTTTCCCCCATGAGTCCCAATCATATCCCTTAAAAACAATAATTATACTCATACCCTCCCAGCACGCACACACCGATCCCATCCCAACATTTTCAATCACCTCACGCATATGATCCCCAAAATTTTTCAAAAATTTTAAAAACGCATTCAGCAGCTTTTATGGGCCCCAAATTTCTCAAACACTTCTCTCCCTTTTTTTTATACACAACCAACCACCCCTCTTTCATGAAACACAAAAATACCACTCTCCCACAAAACTTACATATCTCACAAATCGCACCCAGAAGATCCACGCTTTCCCAAAAAAAAAATTTACCGGAAACCGTCTTTTCCTGGGGTTTTTTTTCTTTTTAGCACCTTTTTTCCCCTTTTCACTTCCCATAATCACGTCCTCATTCAAAATAACAATCTTCACCCCCCAACTTGTTTTCAACCCTTAAATTTTCTGAAAAAGACCAATTCAACCTTTTTTTATATAACTTGATAAACCCCTTTTTCACCCCTTCCCCAATTTCCACCGACACCACAAACCTTCCCCCCGACTTTACCATAAAAAATTTTCCCCTTTTTTTTTTAAAAAAAACCTTGTCACTTTTCATTTTTCTCAAAATTTTTCTTTTTTTGGTGCGATAGTGATTTCCCTTCCCCTTTTATCCTAAAAAACTTAATCACTCTTTGTCTCAGCCACAGATCAGACAATCCTCCCACTTTCTCCACACTTTAAAACCGTCTATACGCCTGTTTAAAACATTGAAAATGTTCCGATAAAAACACTTTTTTTCCCCATTTTTTTTTAAAAATTTTTTTTCAAAACACCTTTTAACCCCCTCCACCATTCCGCACACCGCAAAATTCCTCTTCAACCCCCCATTTTTACTTTTTTTTTAAACATCATCACACCTATCTTTAAAACCTAACGTTCAGCTTCCCCAAAACCCCCCCCATCACACGGGGATCAAAAGCACTAAAAAAACCTCTCAAACATCATGAACCGAAAAAGGGGCAGCATTTTTTTCAAAATTCATACACAACATATTTTTGGAAAACAACATTTTTTCTTTCTGGATGCAAAAACCAAAACCCATCAGATGTATTTTGGCTGGAGGATCAAATTTCAGAGAGCAGCACTAGAAGGGAAAAAAAAGAAATAAGATTGGTAAATTTTTCCATTTGTCACAAACCTTCTGTGATGCAAAATTTAAATCTCCAACAAAACTGTTGCATTTGCCTGGAAGAAACAAACTTAAAATTTTTTTCCCAAAAGCCAGCGCCCTTTTTCCTTCCTTTCCTGAGGACAGTACACATTAATAATTTTAGCCCCCACCCCCCTATACAACATGGCAATTATACATCACCCACCTCTACCCCTGTAGCTATCTAACTAATCTCCGTTACCTTAATTCCCAACCATTTTCCCTAATAACCATGACCCCGATCCATGCTGACCAAAAAGGCCCCGCCTTACGCTTGGAGCGTCCACAATCCCAAATTTTCCCGAAGACAAAGTGTGAGCATTCATCTTTTAAAAAAAAATCTGGGGCGATTGCCCTCCGGGGTTTAATCTAATTTGCCTGACTTTCAAGACCTGCCCCAACCAGCTTGGGGAGCCATCAGATGGTTTTTTCCCCTGACACAAACAGGCCCTCTTCTTCAGCCGTTTTCGTCTTCCTCTGGAACGCAACTCCCCCAAAAATGTTTCTCGCGGGAATGCCTAAAAAACATTGGGTTGGAGAGAACACATTCTGAGGGAACTGTAGTGTGAGCCCCGGGGGCGGGGCCTCCTCCTTTGTACTTGTTGCCCCCCTTTTTAGCACATGTTTTTTTACCTGTCTATTTTTTTTTCCCTTTTTTAAAAGTAAAGCGCCATGGAAAAAAAGGCGATATAAAAAAAAAAATAATAAAAACTACTTTTTATTTTCCCCGGGATTTAAAAAATTTACTGGTTGCCCAATCCGTTCTGGGCTTCTTAGGGGAAATTCCGGGGTCCCCCCCCTCCTCAGAGGCCTTCAAGAGTAAAGTCACCTTGATCCCAAACTGGTCAACTCCTCCTCAGTAGCTAACCAAGATTACGGGGGGTTTTTCCAAAAAACCCTCCAACTCCCTCTCCCACAGACATCAGACTGAGGGGGGAGCTCACTTTAAAACCTCACAAGTTAAAACCTGCCACCCTGGGCTGGGAGATCCTTTTGGGGGCGGGGCCCCCCTCATGTGACCAAATTTTTTGGGGGTTCCTCAAAAGGGGACCGGTCTGTAACCTGTGGAATTCAAAACTGCAGCAGGGGCGCACTGCCCCCTAGCCCTCAGAAAAAACCTAGGATGATCCGGCCCTTTTACAACCCGATATTTTGGCCCCCTCACCACAAAAATTTTAACTAACGGATTTGGAGTCTTTTGACTGGGGCCGGAACCTTGCTTTCCAAAAGTTGGATGTCCTTGCAACATAGGGGGTATGCCCAAATTTTTTCACCCCTAATAACGGATCTGGAAAAAAACAAAAAACACTATTTTTCCAATTGAAAAAAAAGGGGGGGGAAATGGACCCCTCCGGGCCTTGGGGGGATCCACCCCAAATTCACAAAAAATTTTTACTTCCCGTCCAGAGCCCTTTCCATTAGGCCCGTGGGGTACGAACATAAAAAAAATCTTTTCAAAAATAAAAATGCCCCCCGGAAACAAAAGGGTTTGCATAAAACCCCAAGGGGGTACCCCCCCTTGAATACAGCACAGTAAAGGTAAGTCCTTTCAGAAAAGGATTTGCAACCCCTTTTTAGGGCAGAAAAAATTCTGGAAGCCCCCAAAGAAAATAGCAAGCACACCCCCGCCTTCCTCCTGAACCCGCAGGCATACTATATCGCTTTCAAAACTTAAGATGTCATAAAAACCAGTTGCCCAAATCCCAGGGAAAAATGCAACTTCTTATCTTACGATTCATCCAAATCCTTTTTTGACCCGGCACCCCGGGGTCCCAGAAAATTTAAAAGTCGGCCCCCCATCCCCAAAAACCCCAAAAGGATTCCTCCCTAATCCCCGGCTACCCCCAAAGCAAAACCCCGGTTTTAAGCCACCGAAGTGGCGACCCCGGAAGCCAAAAGACAGCACTCATGGTACCGGGGACCTTTGCTCCTCATCATGCAAAGGGGGAGAGATCTGATTTTTTGGGGGGAGGCTCTGGACTAGGGTCAAGGTTTTTCTCCTTGTGGAAAGTGAAAAAACCAGCTCTGGCATGTCGAGGAAGGAGGTTTTCCCGTGCAATGCCCTTGGGAAATTTAATATAAAAAATTGCCTCTTCAAATAAAGAGACTGTACTCATAGCCCCCCCTTTGGGGAAGTACATCCTACAATCACAATAACCCCCTTTAACGGTTTTGAATATGATTTGGGGAAAAAGCCTATCAGGTCTTTTTTTGCAGACCGGTTTTGGGGACAATTGGTCCCCGCAATAAAGGGGAGAGATCTGATTTGACTGGGTGAAGGCTTGGACTGGGCTAAGGGAAATTTTTCCCTTGGAGGGACATCCACCTCGGTCAGGAAGGAGGTTTTTTCCCTCAATGCTCCTCTGGGAAATTTAAAATATGCAAATTGCCTCTTCAAAAAAAGAGGACTTGTACTCAAGCGCCCCTTTGGAATAGCGATCCAAAAAGCACAATCAACCCTTTAACGATCTTAAAATTGAAAAGAAAAGCCAAACAAAGTCTCCTTTTCAGCACGGTGTTTCGGACTTTTTTTTTTTTTTTTTTTTTTTAAACCATTGGGGTTTGTTATAAACAACCAATATAAGCCATAAAATTAAACGTTGTTTTTCAACCTCTTTTATCAGGCTTTTTTTTTCGCATAAAAACCCCAAAGGGGGGCAAAAAGACGTCAAAAACTCAATAAAACAATAAAATTCATGATATTGATCAATTCCCTTTTTTTAAAAAATTTCCAAAAAGCCCCTGCATCAAAAACCCCCCCCCCCTCACTGTCAATTTTTAAATAAATATAATCTAAAAGGATCAGCCGCACACTTTTTCACAGAAAATGTTTCTTTAAAATTCCCAAAAACCTCACATCCCACAAACTCTGCATCACACAAGCATAATTAACTGGATTTAATTTTCAAGCCCCCAATGCCCCAAATTCCAAAAAATTTTTCAACACCCAGTCAATAAAACCAACCCTAACCCCTTAACAACCCCCTCCCCACTCCACACACGGGCGCGAATCACATCCCAATAGATGCCACACCCTCTACCCCCAAAAACCTTCTCCGTTCTGCAAAACCCCGTTCTTCTAAACCGTCGCACAGCAAGATATTGTGAAAAGGGCATCCATACAATATCCCTTTGTCTTTTAACATCCCATGTTTTCCCAAACTCTTTCCCCAAAAAGAGATTTTTTTCCCCTCAAACCCACAATATTACTTCCAATCATTCTATGTATTTTTTCATATTCTTGCCATTCTAAAATCATTCATCGGCCACTCAGTAAATCATGCTTCCTCACAAACTTTTTTTCACCTATACCGCCCGACATTTTAAAGAAAAGGGGACCTAGCTCCTCTTTCCCAACAAAGCCAACAACACCCAAAACCCAGAATAACTTGCCATATACTCCCTTATTTCCTTTTTTTCAAAAAAATAACCCCCCTTTGAACCTAACCCCAAAAAATCTAAATTTTTTGGAAAAAACCATGAAACCATGGTACAGCCTTAAAAAGATTTCTCTCTTAATTTTTCATTTTAAACCCAAAAAAATAAAAACTAACTTTTCCACTCTTTTTATTTTCCATTAGACGGTGGAAAAACTTTTTAAATAAAAAGCAAATCGGAAAAATCACCGTTTTAGACCAAAATTTTCCCCACCAAGGTCAAGTCCTCAGTCCCCAAAATTTTAAATTTTACGCTCTTGCGCAACCCAAATCCCCCAGCTCCCTTTTTCCCCAAGTCCTTATTAAATAATACCCCAACACTTTGAAGACCCCCCTCAAACTTAACCCCCCCCTTTTTTAAAAACCCATCCCCCCCAAAACATTTAAAGTCATTTTTCCCCAATTCACCTAAAACCAACGCACCCAAAAAAACCCCCAAAAGCAACTTAACCCTACTCATAACCAACACTTTCACCACAACCACAACATCTCCATATATTAAAAAATTTTCAATTTTTTCCCCACTTCCGGTCCCAAAAAAACCTCGCACACTTTATCCGCTCACCAAAAGCACAACAAATTTCAATCACACAACAAATAAGACAGGGTGACAGGGACACCCTGCCTTACACCAGAAAATATTCACTTTCTCACTAACCACCCTTAACAAAAACTCACTTGACACACAATCATACAAAGCTTATCCCATTCACAAATTTTTTAGGAAACCATTCCTCCAGAACTTAAACAAAAAACATGCCCCCCTATCAAACTTTTTTCTAAAATCAATTGTAAAAAACCCCCTTCTTTTCCCCTCCTGCAGTCCAAAAAAACTTTCCCTTAAAAACAATAATTATCACTCATACTTTTTCCGGGGACCGCACACCCCGATCCTCATCCACAAATTCCCAAAACACCTCAGCATACGTTTCCCAACAATTTTTAATTTTGTAATCTGCATTCGCATGTTAATCTCCAACTCAAAAAACTTTTTTCAGGAAAGAACCCATGCCTCTTTTCCCCCGGCCAGCAGCTCTCCCCTCTGAGCTATTTGGGGTGAAAGGTTCCTTCGAACCCCAAAACCATTACGTTTTTTCCGACGCCCCCCCCGTGCTCTTTTGATTGGCCCTGATTGCCCAATTCCACCCTATAAAACCCCGGCCTTGGGGTGCTTCGAATTATTTTCTCTAGCCTTTGCAAGCTTTTTTGCTTCCCCCGCGCTACCAAACCCCTCTCCGTAACTGACCTGCCTGTTTTCTACTCCTCTCCGCCTGACCCCTTCACCAAAACCACTCCCTGTAAAATGACTCGCCTCCCCGCTCGCCTCCGCCTGATCCTTGCTCCCAAATCCGCTCTCCTGTGAACTGACCCGGCCTGCCCTTTTGACTACGCTCTTCCTGATCCATTGACCAAAACCCTCCCCCGTGAACTACCCGGCCTGCCTTTTACGCTCTCTCCCCGATCCAGTGCTACTAATAACGCCTTTCCAGTGTCCCGTCCTGGGTATTTCTGACCACTTACCTGCCTCGCTTCCCCTAGTGTTTCAAAACATCGCCCAACCCCAACGGATCCGAACACTTTCTCTCACCTTTCTTACAAACAAGCAAACCCCCCCCCCTCTTTCATTGATTCACACAACTTACCACTCCCCACATAACTTAAATTTTCCCGTAAAAACAGCCCCAAAAATCCATGCTTCCTGAATTACCGGCAATCCTTTTTTCCCCGGTGTTTTTTCTTTTAGCACTCTTTATCACGTTTTCTACTTCATCCTAAAAACGTCCTATTCAAAAAATTACAATCTTCACTACCCAACTTGTTTTCTAACCCATTCACACTTTAAAAAAAAACCCCAATCAATCCATTTTTTTCAAAAAACTTGTAGAGAACCAAACACCTCCTTTTCATATTTTTACCTGACACACACAAACCGTTCCACCAGGACTTTTTCCATATCAACCTTTTCCCCCTTTTTTTTAAAAAAACCTTGTGCACTTTTCATCTCTCAAAAAGTTCTATTTTGGGGGGAAGATATTTCCTTCCCTTTTTATCCATAACACCTTTAATTCCTCTTTGTCTCAGCAGCAGTCAACACATCCTTCCCCCTTTTCCCCACTTCCTTAAAACCGTCTATACCCTGTTTTAAACATTGAATCGTTCCCAAAAAAAGCAGCTTTTTTAAGCCCCATTTTTTTTAAAATTTTTTTTAACAAACCCCCTTTAAACCCCGTCCCACCCCTTTTACACACACCAAAATTCCTCTTTAAACCCCACTCTTTTCTTTTTTTAATTCATTCATCCATCCCCACTTCTAAACCTAACTTCAGCTTCCCAAACCCCCCCCCCCTACACCGGTCATCATGCACTAAACCACCTCTCAAACACTCATGATCCCAAAAAGGTACGCTTTTTTTTCAAAATTCATACAAACAAATTTTTGGAAAAAAACATTTTACTATTCGGATAAACCCCCCCTATCCATGGTATTTGGGGGGTGGTGGATCCAAATTTTTAGGCACACATCAGAAGGGAAAAATCAGAAAAGTTGGAAAATTTTTTTTCCAGTTTTGTCACAATTTTTTTCTGTGATGCAAAAAGTCTCCAACTAAAACTGTGGCATTTTCCCCGGGAAAAAACAAATTAATTTTTTTCCAAAAAAAGGCCCCGACCCCCTTTTTCCGTCCTTTCCTTTGACAGTACATATTAAAAATTCTACCCGCCCCCCCCTAAGCAACATGTCAATTTACATCTACCCACCTTACACCGTGAGCATCAAACTAATCTCCCGTTACCCTTTTAATACCCTACACCATCTTCCCATTATCACTACCAACCAACATTTTGACCGAAAAGGCCTCCTTTCCTTGAGCGTCCCAATCCCACATTCCTGAAAAAAAAAATTTTGACATTCCCCGGGGTTTTTTAAATAATCTGGGGCATTCCCCCTGGTTTTTGATTTTTTCCCCGACATTCGGGGCCAACCCCCCAACCGCTGGGGGCCATAACGATGGTGTTTTTACTGACGGCAAAAGGCCACTTCTTCAGCCGTTTTCGTCTTCCCTGGAAAATGCAACTCCCCGAATCTGTTTATGTCTCGGAAGCCTAAAAAAAAAAATTGGGTCTGGAGGAAACATTTAGGTAACTACGTTCACCCCCCCGGTTAAACAACTTCCCGGTTCGCCCAACCCCTTCGGGGTTTAGGGGAAATTCCAGGCTCCCCCTCCCCTTTAAAGGGCCTTCCCCAAATGAAGTCCCCCTTATCTCCACAAGGGCAACTCCTCTTCTAGCAACCAAAATATCGGGGGGGTTTCCAAAAAACCCCCCATCCCCCTCCCCACGACATCAACGATGAGGGGCTCACTTTCGCCCAGAAAGTTCCAACCTCCCCCCTTGGCGGAAAAGACTCAGTTTGGGGGGGGGCCTCCTCATGTGCATCCATGATTTCAGGTTCCTCAATAAGTCCGGGTCAAAACCTTGGAATGTCAACAACTGCAGAGGGGGGCCAGCCCCCCACCGTGACCCAGGTAAACCAGGACAAAACCGGCCCCAAAAAACCCGAAATTAGGCCCCTCCTCCCAAAAAGCATTCACATAACAATTTTTGATTTTTGCCATTGCCCGGGAAACCATTGCAATCCACAAGTTGGATTTCCTTCAACTATTGGGTATGCCCAAAATTTTTAACCCCCTGAATACATCGGGCACGGAAAAAAAAAAAAAAACCAAATTTTTCCCAAAATTAAAAATAAGGGGGGGAAGGATGCCTCCCGGGCCTTGGGTCCCCCCAAATTTCACAAAAAATTTGTACCCCGGCCAGAGCCCTTCCCATTCAGGACCCGGGGGGAGTATGAACATAAATGCAATGTCTTTTAAAAAAATAAAAAAATCCCCCTCCAGGAACAAAAGAGTTGTCAGAAACCAAAAATGGGGAAACCCCCCTTAAGTATAGCACAGTAAAGGAAATCCTTCCAGCAAAGGATTTAAAACCCAATTTTTCAGGGCAGTAAACAAATTCGGCAAAGCCCTAAAAAGATAGCACCAGCACAACCCCTTTTCCCCCTGAACTCCCGCAGGCATATTAAAGGGGGGCCGAATCTTCAAGTCCCCCAAAAAAAACCCCATGTTGCCCAAAATTTCCCCGGGGAAAAATGAATTCTTATCTTCACGTTTCAACCGGAACCATTTTTGACCCGGCTTTCCCGGGGCCCAGAGAATTGAAGTGGCCCCCCATCGCCACAACTCCAAGGATCTCCTCCCTAATCCCCGGCATCCCCCAAAAAACGAACCCCCTTAAGCCCCCGAAGTGGCATTTTGGAAGGCCAACAGACAGCACTCGGAAAACCCAAAACTTTGCACCTTGTCAGGCAAAGTAAGAGATCTGATTTGGCGGGTGAAGGTCTGGACTAGGGGCTAAGGGAAAATTTTCCCCTTTTGGGTTGGGACATACCATTTGGGGTCGAGGTAAGGAGGTTATTCGCCGGCATGCCCTTGGGACATTTAAAAAGCAAATTGCCTCTTAAAAAAAAAAGGGGGCTTGTACTCATAGCCCCCACCTTTGGGGGTGCAATCGAAAGTCAAAAATAAAAACCCTTTTAAAGAGTCTTTAATATGACTTAGGATAAACCAAATCAGATCTCCATTTGCGACACATGTTTGGGGCTATGGCCCCGCATGAAAAAAGGGGGGAAAATCGATTTGGCGGGGAGAGGCTCTGGACTGGGGGCTAAGGGGAAGGTTTTTTAAATTTTTGGGGGGGAGGGAAACCCAAAAATACTTTCTTGCTAAACCGTGACATTACACACACACCCCAGCACCCGCCAAATTTCTAACCGGGGTTTTTTGTGAGGAAAAACCCCTCAAAAAACACTCAAAAGAGCTGACATTGAAAGTAAAAATCCCCCTTTATTTTAGCCCCATGGGCATTGGGATAGAAGTTTTTTCCAAGTATTTGGCGATTCGATAACCAAATATGGCATCGGGATATTTTCTCTAGGGCCCAAAGTTTTTTTAAATTTTTGTATTCGAATACCCCGGAAAGAATTTTCCCAAAAATTTTTGCGAGGCAAAAATTTTTTTTTCCCCAAAAGGGGAACCAAAAATGTGGGCAAATCCTTAAGCTTCGGCATGTTAAAAAAAAGCTGGCTGTGATTGGATGCTGAAAAATTTTAAATCAATAAAAAAGGCCCCCCCCGCCCCATTTTGGCCTTCGGAATTATAAAAAAACCCCTTAACCAAATTTTTAAAATTTTTTTTCAAGGTACACCAACCCCTTTTTTAAAAAAAGCTTCCTTTTTCCCGGGTTTTTTAAAACCCTTTTTTTTAAGGGGGGGAGTCAGGGACGCCATTTTTTTTCCCTTTTAAAACCTTTTCAAAAAATCCCCAAAAAATTTTCATCCAACCTTTTTTTTTTTTTCAGGAAAAGGCCCGCGCCCTTTTGCGCACTGTGCGTGAATTCAGTGGGCAGCCCTACTTGTGACTTAAATTTAAATTTTCATTTGTTTTGGTTACAAAGGTAACCCGGGAAAAATTTTTTTTTTTTTTTTAAAACCGGAAAGGGTGTGGGGCAGGGGGGGGTTGAGCAACCATCTGTCTGTTCACCGCCTGTCAAATTGCCAAGGCAGTCAGAGAGTTCTGTACAGGAGCCAGCTGAGTCTCTGCTTCTGTTCTCAGAATCTGCTGGCTCGCAAACACGGGCACAGGCAAGCAGCATTCTGCAATTTGAAGAAGAGGGAGTATGCAGTGATGCGCAACAGCTGTGTCTCTCTCAATCTGAAGAGGCGGGTGAGCCAGTGCCGATGGACAGCACACCGCAGAACGCATCTTATGATGATGATGAGACTCAGGTGCCAGGTTTTGTGGAGCATGGTGCTGCCCAGACCATCCAACAGCAGCAGGTGTTGGAAGAGGGTAGTGGAGATGATGAAGTCCGAGACCCAACATGGCGTGAGCAACAGCAAGGTGGTGGGAGCAGCTCTGAGGAAGAGATTGTCCCAACGGTACAAAGAGGAGGGAGAGGTAGGCTGCAGACTCGCTTGCCTGCAGCCTCCAGTTTGGCACCTGTTGGGAGCAGTTCTCTTAGAAATGTCAAAATTGGGCTCCCATGACTTGCACTGCGTGGTCCTTTTTTGACAGACTTGTAGATAATATTTGCTATGTTCAATGCAAGCTGTGTAAGCAAAAAGTTAAAAGAGGTAAAAATATCAGGAACCTGAATACCACAAATATGTGGACACATGTACGGACAAAGCACGTAGCTGAGTTCCAAAGACACACTGGAGATGTAGGCCAACCTACAGCAGCACCTACATCTTTACGTCATGTTCGAGCCTCTACCTCCAGCTCTCACACACCTGTTTTGGCTTCCTCACAGGATCTCCATGGAAGAACCTCGGTCACTGTTGTCCATAGACAAACTGTTTATTCCACCCACTGCAGCAAGTTCACAGTCATCGTCACACTCCCAGTACAAAAAACAGCCATCGGTAACACAGGCATGGGATAAAAGACGGCCATACTCGGCAAACCATCCACGAGCACAGGCTCTGAATGCTGGCCTTGCAAAACTCCTGTCCCTTGAAATGCTGTCATTCAGGCTGGTGGAGACTGACAGTTTCAGGAACTTTATGGCATTGGCAGTCCCACAATATAATGTGCCAAGCCGATTTTATTTCAGCAGGCAAGCTGTCCCTGCTCTGCAAAAACATGTCGAGGGAAACATTAAACATGCGCTACTAAACGCCGTCAGTAGCAGGGTCCACCTGACCACCGATGCGTGGACCAGTACCCATGGCCAGGGACGATACCTTTCCCTCACTGCCCATTAGGTCAATGTTGTGGAGCCGGGTACAGATCTTGCCAGTGGCGCTGTACGTGTTCTGCCAACTCCAAGGATTGCAGGAATCCAGTCTGTGCACATTGATTCCTCCTCCTACTCCAGTTCCTCAGAATCATCGCTGCACGAGCCGTCACGGTATACCTCCACATGGACCCGTGAACGCTTACCTGTTGCGACCGATATGAGCACAGCCGTGGCCAAACGTCAACAGGCTGTCCTGAAATTAATTCCCATGGGGAATCGAAGCCACACAGCGCAGGAGCTCTGGGATGCCATCAAGCAGGAGAGCGACGTGTGGTTTTTGTCAGCTAATCTGCAGCCAGGCTTGGTAGTGTGTGACAATGGCCGAAATCTGGTGGCAGCTCTGGGCCTTGGCAACCTCACTCACATACCATGTCTGGCACATGTGCTCAACTTGGTCGTGCAGAGTTTTTTGAGGGACTATCCGGATCTTGATGCACTGCTGCACAAGGTCCGCCTAGAGTGCGCTCACTTGCGACGTTCCAGCATGGCCAGATCGCGCATTGCAGCTCTGCAAGTCAGATTTTGCCTTCCTGAACATCGCATCATATGTGACGTACCCACCAGGTGGAATTCCACGTTACATATGTTGGAGCGGTTGTGTGAGCAGCAGCCAGCAGTAATGGAGTATCAGCTGCAACAGGCGCAATCAACTCGCAATTTGCGCCGTTCACACTTCACCACTACTGAGTGGGCCTCTATGAAGGACATCTGCGACGTTTTGCGTGCGTTTGATGTCTCAACGCGGATGGCAAGTGCAGATGATGCACTAGTCAGCATGACTGTCCCCCTTATCTGCCTGCTTCAGAAATCACTGAAAGCACTAAAGGAAGAGGTTTTGAAACAGGTGGAGGATGAGGAGTCACAAATTCAATTACCTTCAGGACAGTCAGCGCAACGTGGTTCCTCACAAAGGGCTGGGCAGGGCTCACTTTGTGAGGAGGATGAGGAGGAGGAGGAGTCAATGGAGGAGGAAGAAATCCCTACAGAGGAAGGTACACAACGCTGTAGTCAGTATGTAGAGCGAGGGTGGGGTGATGCAGAGGAGACAGAGATGACGCCTCTTCCAGAGGACAGCCTTTGTTGGCCAGTTGGGAGTCTGCAGCACATGGTTTATTTCATGCTTCAGTGCCTAAGAAACGACCGCCGCATCGCCCACATTCTCAGCACGTCAGATTATTGGGTGTACACCCTCCTAGACCCTCGCTACCGGGACAACTTACAAACCCTCATCACACCGGTGAACCGGGACCGTAAAATGCAGGAGTACCAAGACACACTGGTGCAATCCATACTGTTGTACTTTCCAGCCGAGAGAGATGCTGCTGCTGCTACTGCTTTACAAAGCAGCTCTGTGCGTCGAGGCAAGTAGACACCTCTACAACAAGAGGGAGCAGAAGCAGCGCCTCTGCACAGGCAAGAACTGTATGTTACAAATGTGGCAAAGTTTTGTGACAGCGCCAGCAAGGTCTACACCATCCGAGACGGCTCCAGTCACCAGGAAGAAACGTTTCCGTAAGATGGTGACAGACTACTTGGCTTTCCCTCTAAGTGTACTCCCAGATGCCTCTTCCCCTTTCAAATTTTGGGTCTCTAAGTTGGATACATGGCCAGAGCTTAGCCAGTATGCATTGGAGGTGCTGGCTTGCCCTGCTGCCAGTGTATTATCTGAGCGTGTCTTTAGTGCTGCAGGTGGTGTAGTAACAGACCGTCGCATGCGACTATCCTCAGAGAATGTAGACCGGCTTACTTTTCTGAAAATGAACAAGGCATGGATCCCACCTGAATTTGCCTGTCCGTTTTCAGATTAAATAACTGTTTGGCAACGTTTTCCATGTCTCCGGTTATGTTCATCTTTCTACCACCTGAACTCTACTCCCTGGGCTACAACACCGCCATTTGTTGCTCGTAAGTAATTGGCAGGGGTACTGACTCCTGGCCAGCCTGGTTACAGCACGACAGCTGTTTCCTGGCAGTGTGAACGTCAATTATCCTCCAATAAGTTGTGCTGTCGTGTTGCATTCGGGTTAGCCGACTCTATGGTGCCTGCAGTTTAGGTGATTCCTATGTGTGCTGTGGGATATGTAAATAAAGGCAGTTTCCATTGTGACAATAGGATAAGCACCCACTGTAGGACTGTGTGATTCTGTAACTGCGGACGGCTTGCGTCCTGTCAACTTACATTTTCATGGGTGCGTTCTTCTACCCGTCCGGGGTCCAGTACCGTCAAGTGGTTCTCCCCAGTGCCTTTGGCCTAGGTGCCTCCATCTCCGTATCCGAGTTCCAGCAACGTCTGCTGGTCCTTGGTAGTGCTTTGGAGCACAGGTACCTCCTGCTTAGTAACCGTGTCACAGTAACGTCAGCTGGTACTCGGTTGTGACATTGCCTCTTTTCCTTCTGCTACCCGTCCGGGGTCCAGTACCGTCAAGTGGTTCTCCCCAGTGCCTTTGGCCTAGGTGCCTCCATCTCCGTATCCGAGTTCCAGCAACGTCTGCTGGTCCTTGGTAGTGCTTTGGAGCACAGGTACCTCCTACTTAGTAACCGTGTCACAGTAACGTCAGCTGGTACTCGGTTGTGACATTGCCTCTTTTCCTTCTGATACCCGTCCGGGGTCCAGTACCGTCAAGTGGTTCTCCCCAGTGCCTTTGGCCTAGGTGCCTCCATCTCCGTATCCGAGTTCCAGCAACGTCTGCTGGTCCTTGGTAGTGCTTTGGAGCACAGGTACCTCCTGCTTAGTAACCGTGTCACAGTAACGTCAGCTGGTACTCGGTTGTGACATTGCCTCTTTTCCTTCTGCTACCCGTCCGGGGTCCAGCACAGTCAGCTGGTCCTTGTAACTTCCATTGTCTCTTGCTCCATCTGATACCCGTCAGGGTTCCAGTAACGTCAGCTGTTTCTCGGAAATTAGACGACATTAAAGACCACCCAGAAGAAGATGACGACAACAAGGACGACGAGCATGAAGCCAACCAGCCTGAACACCATCACAAAGAAAAAATAAAAGATTACCAAGAAGAAGATCACCAACAGGACAAAGAAGGTTAAGACAAACTACAAGATACAGAACAAGAGACAGAAGAACAATAAGCAGAAGATCAAAAAGCAGAAGAACATGAAGTATAAGACCAAAATGAAGAGCAAAATATATGCTCTAAATTCTAAGCAGAAGAAGATTAAGCAGTGTATGGGGGTGAGTCCGTTCCTCCTCGTGGTGCCCCTGGAAAATGCCTGCTGCTGCTGCAGGCTAAACTGAACACGGACAAAGTCAAATACTGTTGTAATTTAAATCTTTTGTGACAGCAAGAACGGAAGGATGAACAATTCATACTTTTACAGATTACAAGTACAGGAATCTCTGTCACAAATAAGAATATGATGAAGAAGATGAAGAGGAAGAAGATGAAGAATTTGAATATGAAGAAGATTAATTAGTTTAATAATAACAATATGAGTAATGTAAACAAAAACATGAATAGCAAGAAGTTTAAGAAGAAAATTAAGAAGGTGAAGATGAAGAATAATTTGATGAGAAAGATGATGCTGCTGCTGAAGATTATGAAGGAGAAAGTGTGGCACTGGCAAAAGTTAAAAAGGTGAAGAGCATGGAAGTTGTTAAACATACATATTTGCCAAAATAGAAAAAAGGTTAACAACATTGTCAATTTGTTAGTCAATCCAAACGTATTTCCAAAAAAAAATATATGAATGCTATTCCAATGCATTGGGTTAAACATGTATGCCTTTATTGTCTCCTCAACCTCCCCCAATACATTCTACATTAGTCTTTGTTGTTTTCCTTCATGTACAATTAACCAACAAGGCAAGAATGGTTTTTTTTAATTTCGATATTTTGTTCCCATAGACTTACATGGGACTTCCGGTATCGAAATCGGATATCGACGATATTTAGTGCTATCGGCGATACAATTTCGATACGATATTTTTAGATATCGAGCAATATCGCTCAACACTAGTGCCAAGATCTAGAGCCAAGTTGTGTGGTACAAGCCAAGATTGCTTTCACTGACATAGATGCAATACAATGGATGCACCATTTCTGGGGCGGCTGAGGGCTGATGTTCTTAGTGTGGCTACTAAAATCAGTCCACAGCTGTCTGCATAGCCATTACTGATTATTAAATATAGGGGAAACACCATGTCAGTAAAGGCAAAATAAATCAGTAAAGGCTAAGCAATCATCTAGGAGTTGATTTTAATAGCCTTGGAACAATTATGGATTTTGGCTCCTTCCTAGAATATTAACATCAGCCCCAAATTGTCATCTTTCCCTCAGCTGGTTATGAAAATTACAGGGGACGCTAAGCCATTTTTTCATTAATTTTTTTTATTTATTAACAAGTACAGTAAATTGCACACCCAAGGTATCCAGGTGTTCCAGCAGCTTGAAACACAAGTAACTTAAAATGTCCCTCAAAGTTTCCCATGAGGTTTCTGGGAATCACAGCTGCCAGGAGACTTGGTGGATGAGAACTCTGATAACCTTAAGGTTAACTAAGTTCACATCCACCGGGTCTCAAAGTAGCTTGAGTGCCGGACTGATAAATGCTGGAGTGCCGAATGCCGGACTCGCTGTCATTCACCAGTCTGGCACTGTTACTATGTAGCATCAGAACTAGCTGCCATGATCTCAGGTAGCTTTACAGTAAGGTTACTTCACTTCACAGTGGCCCTACACTCATGAAAACTGGGATCTGTGAACTGAGATAACCTTATTGATGTCATCTCAGTTCCCAGCAGCTGTGTTTTGCAGAGTGCAGCTCCAGTTCACTTAAATAATTAAAAAATGGTGATAACCAGCCAAGCAATAGCAGACAGCTGAGGACTGCATCCCTAAGCTGTCAGCTTTATCTTGGCTGGTTATCAAAAATAGAGGGGTCCACATGGGATTATTTTTATTATTTAAAAAAATGGCATGAGTTCCCTCACATTTTGATAACCAGCCAAGCTAAAGCAGACAGATGGAACTGGTATTCTCAGACTAGTAAGGGGACATTTATATTTGCCCTCCCTAGCTTAAAAATATCAGAAAAGGCGCAGCACTTAGATGCGCCAATTCTGGTGTTTTGCTAAGCTCTTTTCACTTGTCCTGGTGCGGTGGCAAGTGGAGTAATACTATTAGGGCTCATACCCATTTCCGAGAAAAACAACGGTCCGATTTCAGAACCGAAAAATCGGACAAGTGTCATGCGAGTGTAATGCGATTTCCGTGTGATTTTGCAATGGAACATCCTTACGACTTGCATATGCAATGTGATTTTAACATGAGCTTTTACATACAGCAGTTATTGTAAAAGCTCATGTTAAAATCGCATTTTAAAACAAAACTGTACATCATTTTAAAACCAAATAATCTTCAAAACAGACATATATATGTTAGGGGTCGAGTTCCCGCCTCTGCACAGGGGGAACCTCGAGCCATCTCCACTGCGGTCTCCCATTCTTCTCCAGCTGCAGTGGTTCCTGCTCAGCAGAAATGTCAGTCCCAGCGTCTTGCTCAGTCTCATACTGTGCAAAGGAGTACTTCTGCCTTTCTGGGTTCTGCCATTATAGTCAGTACTGGTTAGCAGCGAGCAGACATCTGTGGGACTAAGTCCTGCTCTTCCCCTTCTGAGCATGCCCAGGGTAAGATCTCTCACTGGAGATCAGGGGTCACATGCTCTGGTACTGCAGCGACTCTCCTGGGTCCTCCAGGAAGGTCCTGAAGCTGCTCTAGTTCTGGGGCAGCTTTCCATTGGTCTTTCTGGGAAGGTCCTGTACTTGCTGCAGCAATAAAAGGGTTGCATGGCCGCATGGCCATGTGCTTGTATCAATCCTGTTATGTGCTTTGCGCCAGTGTGGTCATGTACTCATGCGGTTAGGGCTCGGCTGAAATAAGCCTCTAGAATACCGGCACCTCCGGTGAGGAGTTTTGTATGCACGTATTCAGGGCTTGGCTGAAATAGCCTCTAGAATACCGGCTACTCCTGTGAGGAGTTGGTTGTTTGCGTTTCTGTCTGCATGACCACGGACTGCTATACGCTCTGCAGTTATATGTGTACTCCTGTGGGGCTAACAGGACACAGTCTCACCACAGCGACTCTGTGGAGTAACAGAGTTCGCTCATACTGCCATATAGTGCCACGGCGTCTATGTCAGTGGCTCTGTGGAGTAACAGAGTTCGCTCATACTGCCATATAGTGACACAGCGTCTATATCTGCGACTCTGTGGATTAACAGAGCTCGCGTATACCGCCATATTGTGCCATCTTACTAGCAGCAGGCTCTGCCTGTACGGTGGACCCCCGGCTGCGAACACACCTATTATTTATAATCTATTATGAGTAGTGCATTTTCCTTTATTTGATTTCCATTAATCTGCACGTTATACTCTATGCATATCCTGTATTACACCTTTTTGGTGTTTTTTGGTCTGGTTTATAAGATTGACACCTATTATTTATATTTATTTGGTGCGTTCCGCCAGCCTTAACATAATACTAGCGCCAGGGTCTGGCTAGTAAAATGGCAGACGACCAGCGTCTACAGCGGAACATCCAGCAGCTGGAGGGTAGGTTGGCGGCCCTTGAGCACACAACCTCAGCTGTGGACATTACCGCAGTCGCTTTTCAGGCTGCTAGCGTGGCTGCAGCCAGTTTGTCCACTGCCACCTCTGCCACTACATTATCCCACCTCCCGCTTCCAGACAAGTTTGCTGGTGACAGCAAGCAATGTCGGGGATTCGTGAGTCAGTGCTCTATACAGTTCGAGCTTCTGGCTGCACGTTTCCCCACGGATCGGGCACAAGTGGGTTTTTAATATCTCTCCTGTCGGGCAGAGCGTTGGAGTGGGCCACGCCGCTGTGGGAGCTTGACGACCGTGTGGTGCGGAGTGCTCCTCGTTTTCTGAAGGCTCTAAAAAAGGTCTTTCTAGGACCTCAGGTCACCCACGATATGGGGCTTCAACTGCTGGCAAGTTCACAGGGTTCATCATTGGTCAGCTATTTTGCTGTCCAATTTTGGACTCTGACCTCGGAGTTAGAGTGGCCAGATAAAGTCCTCATTCCCATGTTTTGGAGAGGACTGGCGGGCCATGTGAAAGACGCCTTGGCTACCAGGGAGATTCCCGCCACACTGGAGAAGCTTATCGCCATATCTACCCGCATCGACCTCCGTTTTCACGAGCGGAGGCTGGAGCGGTCCCAGTGTAGGCAGAGGTTCCGACTGGCCCCCACCTTCCCCAGACCTCTAGAATCTTTCAATCAGGCACCCGACTCCCATGAGGCCATGGAGGTTCCTAAAGCGGGACCTAAGTCCCGGGCCGCTCGAGTACCCGTGGTTTGTAACATCTGCCAGCAGTTAGGACATTATGCCAACAAATGTCCACAGGGGTCGGGAAAACGGTCGCATCTAGTAACCCTGGGAGGAGGTTCACTAGACACCTCAGCATTTTCCACCAAGTTGTCCTTCAAAGGGACAATTACTTTAGGTCCATCCACTCTCACCGTCGAGCTTTGTGTGGATTCTGGAGCCGAGGGGAATTTCATGTCCTCTGCCTTTGCTCTCCGTCACGCTATACCTCACGTGATGCTCGCCAAACCGGTGACTGTGCGAGTAGTGAATGGATCGACTCTGCCCTCACAAATCACCCACCAGACTATCCCTCTCACTTTATCTATGTCCACTTCCCATTAGGAGAGTATTTCCTTTCTTGTCCTTCCCGAGGGAATAGACGAGATTTTGCTGGGAGTACTGTTATGTTTCGGTAGCTGAGGAGAAATAGCAAAAATAGCCGAAGTAGCAATGCACCAGAGAGGCTGGAAACTACTGGGTTGCAGAACCATAAACTAACCGCAACACTAGAAGTAGCCGTGGAGCGTACCTACGGTGATCCTAGACGCCTCGTCACAGCCGGAGAGATAGCTACGCCTAAAGACAGAAAGATGAAAGCTTACTGCCCCGTAGCAGAACCCCCAAAGAAATAGGAAGCCCCAAACATGTAATGGCGGTTAGACAAGAAGAAAATACGAACACAGACAGAAAATAGAATGAGCAAACACTGGGGCCCAATTCTGTCTAGATAGAAAAGTATAGGAAAGAATTCTGACTGCAACCCAAAAATCCCTGACAAAAATACCAACACTTCGGATTAACAAAAAACCTGAGATCACACGATCTCTGACACCTAAATCAGATCTCTGATGTAACACACAGCAATTCCGCAAATAAAAAGTGACACAGGAACAGAGCAAAAGTGCAAACACAAACGGAGCACAAATGCAGCGCCAGGCCCCAAAAGGGGACCAGGCTGAAGTCCACTGCAAGGCAGCAAACCAGCAAGGAAAATCCAACCAGAGGAAAAAAAACAGCAAATCACTTATCTGAATGATACCAGGAAAGCAAGCTGAGATCCAAGCAAGACCTGGAAGAACAATTGATTACCGGCAAGGCTGATGGGAGTTCAGGTCATATCAGACCATTCGGACCCAGCTGAAAGCCATTTAGCAATTGGTTCATTACCCTCAGCAACCACCGGAGTGAGCCCAAGCTCCGAAGTCGCCTCCAACGTGTCCACAACAGTACCCCCCTCACTTGCGCAACCAGGCCGATCAGGATGAGATTGATGATAGGCACGGATCAGTTTCCTAGCATGGATATCCGAAGCAAACACCCAAGAATTGTCCTCTTGACCATAACCTCTCCACTTAACCAAATACTGGAGTTTCCGTCAAGCAAAACGAGAATCCAATATTTTCTCAACCACATACTCCAAATTGCCCTCAACCAAAACAGGGTCGGGAGGTGCAGCCATAGGAACCACTGGCTCGACAAACCTCTTCAATAAAGACTTGTAGAACACGTTATGGATCTTAAATGTCCCTGGAAGAAGCAAACGGAAGGAAACCGGATTAAGAATTTCCATGATCCTATAAGGTCCAATGAACCTTGGCTTAAATTTTGGAAATGCAACCTTCATAGGGATATTTCTTGAGGACAACCAAACCAAGTCCCCCACTTTTTAAACGAGGACCATCAGTCCTATGCCGGTTGGCAAACCGCTGGGCCTTCTCCTGAGAGAGAGACAACCTCTCCACTACCTGGTCCCAAATCTGCTGCATTCGCTCCTCAATAGAGTCAACCCCCGGACAGACGGAAGCCTCCTCCTGTCCTGAAGAAAATCGAGTGTGAAACCCAAAATTGCAGAAAAATGGAGACATCAAGGTGGCAGAGCTAGCCCTATTATTAAGAGCAAACTCCGCCAAAGGCAAAAAAGAGACCCAGTTATCTTGATCAGCAGACACAAAACATCTCAAATAAGTCTCCAAGGTCTGGTTTGTTCTCTCGGTTTGTCCATTGGTCTGAGGGTGAAATGCAGAGGAGAAAGATAACTGAACACCAAGTTTAGAACAAAATGTTCTCCAAAATCTGGAAACAAGCTGGACTTCTCTGTCAGACACAATGTTCTCTGGAATGCCATGTAACCGAACCACGTGCTGAAAGAACAAAGGCACCAATTCGGAGGAGGAAGGCAATTTAGGTAATGGCACAAGATGTATCATCTTGGAAAACCTATCACAGATTACCCAGATAACGGTCATTCTCTGAGAGACAGGGAGGAAATAAAATCCATAGAGATATGGGTCCATGGCCTCTTGGGCACAGGTAATGGCATTACCAAACCACTAGAGCGAGAGCAAGGCTTGGAACGAGAGCAAGTCCCACAGGACTGCACAAAATTCCTGACATCACGAGACAAAGTAGGCCACCCAAAGGACCGACTCACCAAGTCTCTGGTACCAAAAATACCGGGATGACCAGCCAACGCGGAACAATGAATCTCAGACATCACACTCTTCTTCCACTGGTCTGGGACAAACAATTTCCCAACAGGGCAGCATTCAGGTTTATCCTCCTGACACCCCTCCATAGCCAGTCTCAAATTGGGCGAGATGGAGGAAAGAACTACACCCTCTTTCAAAATAACAGCAGGATCAGTTAACTCAGGAGAATTCGCAAAGAAACTCCTCGAGAGGGCATCCGCCTTAACATTCTTAGTGCCTGGAAGAAAAGAAACCACAAAATTAAAACGTGTGAAAAACAAGGCCCACCTGGCTTGTCTAGGATTAAGTCGCTTGGCTGATTCGAGATAAACCAGGTTCTTATGGTCCGTGAGGACCACCACCTGGTGTTTGGCTCTTTCCAGCCAATGTCTCCACTCTTCAAAGGCCCACTTCATTGCCAATAACTCCCAATTACCCACGTCATAATTACGTTCAGTTGGAGAAAATTTTCGAGAGAAGAAGGCACAAGGGTTACTCTTAGAAGTCTCCGGATCCTTTTGGGACAAAACGGCACCTGCCCCAATCTCAGAAGCATCAACCTCCACCTGAAACGGTAGAGAAACATCAGGCTGCCATAGAACAGGAGCAGAAATGAATCTCTGCTTAAGTTCCTGAAACGCAGAAACTGCCTCAGGAGGCCAATTCACCACATCGGAACCCTTTTTGGTCAAATCAGTTAATGGTTTAACAATACCGGAGAAATTACCAATAAATTTACAATAAAAATTGGCAAAAACCAAAAATCTCTGAAGAGCCTTCAATGTAATAGGTTGAACCCAATCACAGATGGCCTGAACCTTGACCGGGTCCATTTCAATAACCGACGGAGACAAAATGAATCCCAGAAATGAAACCTTTTGTACGCCAAAAAGACATTTTGATCCCTTCACATACAGTGCATTCTCTCTCAAAATCTGGAACACAGTCCGAACATGTTTCACATGAGAGTCCCAGTCGTTGAAAAAAATCAAGATATCATCCAAATAAACGATCAGAAATTTATCCACAAAATCCCTGAAAATATCATTCATAAAGGATTGGAAGACGGATGGGGCATTAGTAAGCCCAAAAGGCATCACTAGGTACTCAAAATGCCCCTCTGGGGTATTAAACACCGTCTTCCATTCATCCCCGTACTTAATGCGAATAAGGTTATACACCCCCTGAGGTCAAGCTTGGTAAACCAACTATCACTTTTCACTCTGGAAAATAGGTCAGAAATCAAGGGTAATGGATATTGATATTTTACAGTGATTTTATTCAGGAGGCGATAGTCAATACACAGCCTCAATGAACCATCCTTTTTGGCCACAAAGAAAAAACCGGCACCCAAGGGTGAAGAGGATGGTCTGATATGACCCTTCTCCAAAGACTCCTTGATATAAGATCACATAGCATCGTGTTCAGGTACAGATAAATTAAAAAGGCGACCTTTAGGAAATTTACCACCAGGCACTAACTCAATAGCGCAATCATAGCTCCTGTGAGGAGGTAAGGATGCAGACTTACTCTCACTAAACACATCAGAAAAATCAGCCAAAAAGTCAGGGACATCCTGAGACTGGGGAGAGGCAGAAAAAACAGGAGTGTCAGTATTAACACATTGGCAGCCCCAACTGGTCACAGACACAGATTTCCAATCCAAAACAGGATTATGAGTCTGTAACCAAGGGAAACCCAGTACAATAATGTCATGCAGATTATGCAACACCAGAAATTTGCAAGTCTCCTGATGATCTGGTTCAACCTTCATTATCACCTGAGTAGGAAACTGGGGTTTATTCTCCGCCAAAGGGGTAGAAATAATGCCCAGCAAAGGAATAGACTTCTGCAGGGGTATCATAGGAAACCCACAACGTTTGGCAAAGTCAAAATCCATCAGGTTAATAGCTGCTCCTGAATCAACAAAAGCCTGAGCCGAAAATGTGGACAGGGAGCAAAATCAGGGTAACAGTCAACAGAAATTTAGTCTGAACACTACCCAAGACAATTGAGCGCGCAAAACGTCTTCCCCGCTTCGGGCAAACGGAAATAGCATGAGAAGCGTCACCACAATAGAAACATAACCCATTGCGCTTTCGAAACTCATGACGCTGAGCCCCAGAAGTCACTCCATCACACTGCATGGGCTCAGGAGCTGGCTCACAAGGCAACACTATCTCACGCATACCTCTGCGCTTACGCAAACGTCTGTCAATTTGAATAGCCAAAGACATAGAATCATTGAGACCAGAGGGAACAGGGAATCCCACCATAACGTCCTTTACATTTTCTGACAGACCCTTCCGAAAAAGGGCTGCCAAAGCATCATCATTTCATTTGGTCCAGACTGCCCACTTTCGGAATTTCTGACAGTACAGCTCAGCATCTTCACGACCCTGATTTAATGCCAACAAGGTCTTTTCAGCTTGATCAGTGACATAGGTTCATCGTACAATAACCCCAGAGCCTGAAAAAATACATCAACATCATTCAAAACAGGATCCCCAGGTGTCAAGGAAAAAGCCCAATCCTGAGGGTCGCCGCGCAGCAGAGAGATGACAATTTGAACCTGCTGTGCTGCGTTCCCTGAGGATTTAGACTTTAAGGCAAAAAACAAATTGAAGTTATTTTTAAAATTCAGACATTTAGACCGATCCCCCAAGAATAAATCTGGCATGGGGATTCTAGGTTCCACACAGGCAACCCAGCAAGATAGGCAGTAATCTTCTGAACCTCAGCGGCAAGTCGCTCCACACGTCCAGACAACTGTGTAAACTCCATTGAGGACTAAGAAAAAATTCCTCCTCAGCACCCAGAGAAAAAAAGGGAAAAAATGCAACAAACAGAAAAAAAAAATTTCTGACAACTCCCTTTTTTTTTCCTTTTTACTATTTTTCCCTTCTGTTGATTACCATAGAATTTTCAGTTTAGGCCAGTAATACTGTTATGTTTCGGTAGCTGAGGAGAAATAGCAAAAATAGCCAAAGTAGCAATACACCAGAGAGGCTGAAAACTACTGGGTTGCAGAACCATAAACTAACCGCAACACTAGAAGTAGCCGTGGAGCGTACCTACGGTGATCCCAGACGCCTCGTCACAGCCAGAGAGATAGTTACACCTAAAAACAGAAAGATGAAAGCTAACTGCCCCGCAGCAGAACCCCCAAAGAAATAGGAAGCCCCAAAACATGTAATGGCGGTTAGACAAGAAGAAAATACGAACACAGACAGAAAATAGAATGAGCAAATACTGGGGCCCAATTCTGTCTAGATAGAAAAGTATAGGAAAGAATTCTGACTGCAACCCAAAAAACCCTGACAAAAATACCAACACTTCTGATTAACAAAAAAACCTGAGATCACACGATCTCTGTCACCTAAATCAGATCTCTGGTGTAACACACAGCATTCAGCAAATAAAAAGTGACACAGGAACAGAGCAAAAGTGCAAACACAAACGGAGCACAAATGCAGTGCCAGGCCCCAAAAGGGGACCAGGTTGAAGTCCACTGCAAGGCAGCAAACCAGCAAGGAAAATCCAACCAGAGGAAAAAAAACAGCAAATCACTTTTCTGAATGATAGCAGGAAAGCAAGCTGAGATCCAAGCAAGACCTGGAAGAACAATTGATTACCGGCAAGGCTGATGGGAGTTCAGGTCACTTATATCAGACCATTCGGACCAGCTGAAAGCCATTTAGCAATTGGTTCATTACCCTCAGCAACCACCAGAGGGAGCCCCAGCTCCAAAGTCGCCTCCAACCTGTCCACAACAGAGCACCCTGGCTCTGTTACCACTCTCCACATATTGAGTGGTTCTCAGGGAGGATATTGGGTTGGAGTGAGTCGTGTGCAGGCAGATGTGTGAGGGAATGAGTACAGGTCACCACCACTGAAATACCCGCAGATCTCACTTCTCTTCCCCAGTGCTATTGGTCCTATGCAGACGTGTTGTCCAAAAAGGCTGCTGAGACCCTTCCATCACACCGCCCCTATGACTGTCCTATAGACCTCTTGCCTGGAGCAGAACCTCCTCGGGGACGGGTCTACCCTCTCTCTCTCCCCGGAGACGGAGGCTATGTCCCAATACATCCAGGAGAATCTGACTCGAGGGTTCATTAGGAAGTCAGTGTCACCTGCAGGGGCGGGATTCTTCTTTGTGCAGAAGAAGAACAGAAAATTACGTCCATGCATAGACAACAGGGGTCTTAATGCCATCACCGTTAAGAATAAATACCCATTGCCCCTGATTTCCGAGCTCTTTGATAGGTTACGGGGAGCACGGGTATTTACCAAATTAGATTTTCGGGGTGCTTATATCCTGATTCGCATCCGTGAGGGGGACGAATGGAAGATGGTTTTTAATACCAGGGATGGGCACTATGGATATCTAGTGATGCCCTTCGGGCTCTGTAATGCCCCAGCCGTTTTCCAAGACTTTGTTATTGATATTTTCCGGGATATGCTCTGCACCTCGGTCGTAGTCTATCTGGATGATATTCTCATCTTCTCTCCATATATTGACTCCCACTGGAAAGATGTCTGCAGAGTCTTCGACCTCCTGCGGGCAAATTCCCTCTATGCAAAGTTGGAGAAATGCGTGTTTGAGCAGGAGTCTTTACCTTTCCTGGGCTATATCATCTCCGCCCAGGGATTTGCTATGGATCCTGCCAAACTACAGGCTGTAATGGACTGGCAAGGCTTTCACTTCTATCAAATCTCATTTTGCTAGCACTCCCATCCTACATCGCCTCGATGTTGATAAGCCATTTATATTGGAGGTGGATGCCTCATCCGTTGGTGCGGGAGCAGTCCTCTTCTAAAAGGATGCTCAAGGTCGGAAGCATCCTTGCTTCTTCTTTTCCAAGACCTTCACACTTGCGGAGAGGAATTATTCCATCGGGGACAGGGAGCTACTAGCAATGAAGTTGGCCTTCTCTGAGTGGAGACATCTCTTGGAGGGGGCTCGCTTTCCCTTCCAAGTCTTCACCGACCACAAGAATTTGGTTGTACTTACAGACAGCCCAGTGGCTAAACTCTCGTCAGGCCAGATGGTCCTTGTTCTTCTCCCGGTTTCACTTCACCCTCTATTACCTCTCGGGAGAGAAGAACATTCGGGCTGACGCTCTATCTCGCTCCGTTGTGTCCTCTGAGGAGGAGGAGAGGGAGCCTCGGCTTATTGTCCCTCCTGAGAGCTTGAGAACCGTAGCTCCGGTGTCACTAGAGTCAGTGCCTCCGGGCAGAACTTTTGTACCTGCCAATTTGCAACCGGAGGTTCTCTTGGGCTCATGCGTCCAGGGTAGGGGGACATTTTGGGACAAAAAGGACATCTGAGCTGCTAGCAAGGACGTATTTGTGGCCGCATATGGTCAGGACGTCGGAGACTATGTTCCGGCGTGTAACAAAAGAAGGCCAGCGCTCCATCCAGGTGTATAATGTAGAAAAAAGTCTTTATTCAGCCATAGGACAACGTTTCGACCACAGTAGGTCTTTATCAAGTATATAAAGTATATACTTGATAAAGACCTACTGTGGTCGAAACGTTGTCCTATGGCTGAATAAAGACTTTTTTCTACATTATACACCTGGATGGAGCGCTGGCCTTCTTTTGTTCTACGTTTTTTCCAAGTGGGTTCCTTGGACTGGTTTGTGCGCCCCAAGTCTGTGAGTGCTGTCAACTTGCCTTTTTTCATTTATGTTCCAGCGTGTGTCTCCTGCGCCAAGAATAAGTCTTCTCGTCATTGTCCAGCTGGGTTACTTTACTCTTTGCCGGTGGCAGACAGGCCCTGGGAGATGGTCAGGATGGACTTTGTGGTGGGCTTGCCCAAGTCCCGTGGGTGCACCATCATTTGGGTTATCACTAGTGTTGAGCGATACGATACTGCAAATATCTGGTATCGACCGATATTAGCTCTATCGGCCTTTCATATCGAATACCGGAATCGGATTTGTCACTGTCACTGTGAGTGTCCGTCGGTCGGGTCTGTCAGGAGTCAGCGGCACTTACCTGGCAGAAGATCTCCGGCGGTCACGTCCTGGACTGCTTGATGGCCGCCATTATCTTCTCCCTGGCGGTCACATGCAGTTTTTCGCGATAACTGCAGTGACTGCAGGGTAATTCCGGCCGTAAACAGTCTCTGCACTGTCATTCTGCTGTCATTCTGATGTAGCAGAGTTGGATCGTCGTGGGACACTAGTTACTATGGACTGCGTCGGTCAGGTGGTATACTTTTTTTTTTTTTTTTTTCCATTTTTTTACAGGAGATCGATGGCGTCGCAGGATGAGACTGTAATAAAAGTAATGAAAACTGTGTTTTTTTTTTTTTTATTAAATTAAAAAACTTTTTTATGAACATTCACCCGTCTGGGTACATCAACAATTTAACTATTTACATACAGGGACCCTGTCCGGGTTATTTATAATTCTTTGGCAGGGTGTGTTCCAGGTACCACCTGGTACTCTTCTGATGCTTGCCAAACATCCGAGACACCAAGGACCACCAGGACCTGATGACGTCGTGTGGCCTGTACAGTCAAGTCGTGACCCGCTATCTGGGTCTGTGTGGCCACCTCTTTCATCTCCCTCCGGGTCTGGAACCCTATGTCCCGGACTGAACGAACCCCAGGGGGCCTAACAGGCGCCGGGTACGGGCCAGCTATACTTATCATGTCCATAGCTGGGGCTGCTGAGGAGACCACTGAGGGAGGCTGGGGAGATTTACGGCGTGGGGTGGGCACTTTTGCAGAGGCCTGGATGTGGGAGGCTGAAGGCTCCGAGGGTCCTCACAGGTTCCTGACACTCTGGGGAGTAGGGGTCGCACCTGGTAACATTTAGGGCGTACCATCCATTGTAACCCCAGTGTCGGGTGTAAGTCACCAAGTCTCCTGGCAACAGGTCCCTCCCCGGGTGTCCTTCTGGGAGGTGAGCCTCCACGTCCCGCCGGTTCACAAAAACTTCTAAATAAAGTCCAGGCTCCTGGATGAAGCCCCAACCACCTTTCAATTTAAAGCTCCGTACTGCACCCTTACGCCGCGGCTCCCACAGGGTTCCTTTATCTTTTCTCATCCGGTCCTTATCTGCCCGGTCCTTCTCCAGGTTACGTTGCCGAAGCTTTTGGGTTTCTCGCTGCTCCCTTTGTCGCTCTGCTTCCCGCTCCCAACGTCTCCACTCTTCCTCCTGACGCCGGTTGTAATTCTCCTCCACCAGCTGCTCCATGTCTCCACCATCAAATGCCAGCTTACAATGTCCGGTTTGCGGCAGCTCTCCTGGCGCCCCCCAGTCCTGGCGGCGCTCACCTGCGGAGGAAGCAGCCGGCTCTGGGACAGATGACAGTCGGGGCTCCGGTACAGGCAGGTAGTGCTCTGGTGCCTGCGCGGCCTCCTCCATGAGGACGGGTGTCGCTTCTTCTGTCTCAGCGACGGGGGCAGACAGCGGGATCTGGGGTGCTGCCGGTGCAGAGTTTTTTGCACGAACGGGTGCCTCCACTGCGACAACGTCAACCGGATCACATTGCAAGGGCTGGGATGCCCGCACGGACTCCTCTACTAGAACGGGTGCCTCACCTTCCGGTACAGACACTTCAGGTAAGAGGGATTGGCGCCGCTCCAAGTTTAGTTTTAGGGCACGCCAGCTGTCTTCCATCCTGGCGACCTCCTCCCGGTACCGGGCCAGGCCTCTTAGGGTATCCTCCGCTTCTTGCAGCGTAGGAGGGTTTCCAGGCCGGGTGCCCAACGGTGGTTCCGTGGCGATCGGGTCGCTTCCGTGGGGGGAGAGCTCTGACTGCTCCATCCTTCACACTTCTGCTCGTGTCCATTAGCCATCTCTGCCAAGTCACATGTGTCATTAGCATCTGGAGAGGGCCCCTCTTTTGTAGGGAGGCGGGACCTTCGTGTTAGTTTCCGCACACTGAGGAGGATGAGGAGGCGGAACTGAAGAGCTGTGGGGCACGATCTTACATTGCAATACCGTTTACAGTGGTCGGCCATCGTTTTTGCGCCACTGAGTGAGTGTACACCCACGAAGAGCACGCCCTTCTTCTTCACCAGTGCCTCGTCGTGACGCAGATATGGCTGAAAAATGGCAAATACATTCTCTGATGATTTTAGCAATTCTCAAGCACAAAAATTCAATTCAGGACCAGGACCGCTTATAGGGCAAAGAATCCTTTTTGTGACGCCCGTTGAGCGCCAGAGCCGAGGTTTTGGGGTACCGGCACCCAGCCCGTACTTCTTGGGGGATGGGGCAGGGTTTACCCGGCAAAAGAACGAGTTATTTTCTATAAAGTGGGATTTTTATTTAATTATATTAGTACAATGACTTTTTTAAAAAAGGCCCTTTTCCAAAAAAATTAGTTAAAGGGGAAATTTCATTATTTTCCTAATGTAATATTAAATAAACTTTTCATATATTTTAGATTTTACACACCAAAGAAATTTTTCAGGTTTTTTTGTTTTAATACTGTATTTTGGATACAACCCCTGAAACCCCAAAAAAACCCTTTTCAAAAAATTAGCATATCAAGAAAAGGTTCTCTAAACACCATTTCCCCCAAACTTCTGAAACAAAATAATTAACTCTAAACACATGCAAAAAATTCCGAGGGTTTTAAAAACTCCCCGCCCGGTTCTTTTCCAAAACCCCCCATGGGGAAGACTGCGACCCCGACTGGTCAAAAAGGCATCATTGACACCCTCAAGCAAGAGGGGAAGACCCAAAAAAAATTTCTAACAAAAGGCTTTCCAGAGTGCTGTAT
>JARQOD010009457.1:0-31278 GCA_033576555.1 Oophaga sylvatica
TTTTTCATATTTTCATATTTCGTGTTTGCAAGCTATAGCCTACAGTGTGCTACCTTTTCTTCTTGAATGTATATGAGTTGGTGACTCTAGGTTTAGCACCTGTTCACACTGAATCTAAGTTTGGATGTGCCGGTCAGTTTTTTGATATGTATTGCTGAAGATTGGGACACGAATCGACAGGAACAGTACAGGAGAGTACAAGCCTGCGTGGAAGACAGTCTCAATAAAGTAAGAGAAAAGCAAGAGAAGAACTACAACAAAAATGCTCCCGCTAAGCCTTTTATGCCTGGAGAAATTGTGCTAAAAAGAAAAAGAAGAATGCACAAATTGGATGATCAGTGGGAACAAGAGCCATATGTCGTGCAAAATTCCAAATTTGATAACAGAAAGACCTGTACCATTAGTAAGGATGGAGGAAAAACGACTGCAACTGTGTCTAGAGATCATCTAAAGTTGTGTCCGGGCCCATTAAAGCTTCGTGAGGAAGAACCTGTTGTCAATCAGGAAGAGAGTGATGAAGCGGTCATACATACGGATTTGGGAGATTTACCTGCAGATTGGCCCAGAATGGGAGAAGCTGTAATAATTCCTGTGCTGCAGTTTTATCAACCGCAAGAAGAATCTCTACATCCAGTCATACCAATTGTGCCAGTAGAGTTAGTTCCAGAAGGACCTGTTCCAGCAGAACTTCGACCAGTGGAACCCCAAGAAGCGGAACCACAAGAGGCAGCACCACAAGAAGTGGAATCCCCTAGCGGAGCAGAACCGCATCGCCCAGTCGCTAGCATGCTTGCCAGATCCCTAGAGAGGTGGAGTCGTATTTACAGTTTGCCGGCACGCAGAACAGATAGGCTAGAGACTACTATACCTGACACCACTCCACGTAGGTCAGAACGTACAATGAAAGGAAGGTTACCTATTCGTTATCAAGAGTAGTCCTAGTAAACTAGTTTAGTATGACCCAGACAGGGGTTTACTGCAACTGAACATGTACAAAGTTTGAAGAAGTTTTATAAAAATTGCACTTTATATAAATGTTGAATAATGTTTACTACTATGCTTATTTAAAGTAGAATACCCGGCTGGGTACAGAGTTAAAAGAGTAAAAGTAAAAGTTGATTGAAATGTGATTTTACTTGAAAAGTGTTTTACCATGCAAAGGACTGCGTGGCTGTGGACTTTGCCAGCCCAAAAACTTTTATTGTAAATAGTTTGCACTTCGGTGCCCCATTTTGGTTTTACATAAAGCCTTACTACCTCTGAAGAAAAACCGTACGGTGTGGCCTAGAGTGAGGTCTTCAGCAATGAAGTCCTGCAGCCCACCCAGGACCCACGTGGGAGGTTTTTGGTGCGGGTCCTCCACAAGAATCTTGTCTTATACTGTGTATATTTATTGAAAAGTATTTTGATAATTTTCTACTGATCTATGTACAAATTGTAATGTTCAAGAGTCTTACCTCCCTCAAGGGATGAGTTATTATGTTGATGTTATATGCAAAACAAAAATGTTTTTCTTTTCTATTTCAGCCCGGGAGTGCTGAGTTTAACTAGGGGGGGATGTGTGGCCCAGCTTCGCAAGGCACACCTGTCTCCTGGAAAATGCACAGTAAGGTAACTGTAAAGCTTGATATTCATTCACGCACACTTCTCAGCATTGCCACTAGAGGCAAATCAGACTATTTAGTAGTGTGACGTAGCAAAGTTAGTCAGTCTGTTTCCTGTCTTAGGACAGTGCAGTCAAGCTCCGGGTGGCTCAGGAGTGAGTCATCCCATTCAAGTTCCTGTCTTTGGACAGAGAAGTTCAGTTTAGATTCATTCCAGTCAGACAGACGGAGAGAGAGGAGAGAAGTCTGAATCCTGACAGAGCTTGTGTAGCTCATCTGATAAGAAAGTGGAGGCTAGTACGGGTGAAGTGAATCATCCTAGCCTAGTCAGAGCTACCCCTTAACCTGCTACTCAGAACAATCTGCCTGTGTTCCTGTGAAAGAAGGAAGGAAAGGAATTACAGCAGTTATACCAACGAGTCAACAGAGAACAGGTCAGTGAGCACTAAAGGAAAGCTGACCTTTGTACGATTGCTACACGTGCTTATGTTAAGAGCGAAAGCAGGGCGAAGGGCGAGTGGAGAAGTAAGAATGACAAAGGGACAAATCACCCTCACTCAGTTAACCGGACACGGGGTCCGAAGCGTTGCTAGTGATTCACGCCTAGTAATAAGAAAACCGGAGGCTTTCTGGACTACAAGTCGCAGAAGGTAGCTCTAAGCGCTGATACGTAACCGGAGTCAGGGAGAACAGGGACTTTGAGCAGGACCCTGCAAAAGTAAGGACTTAGTTCTCTCAACATCTGATAATCAGAGACATAGAAGGCTCCACCACAATGTTGGCCGGGCGCAGTTGCTATTGAAGGAGTTGCACTTGACTTTATGCAAGTTGTACTCACACACATTAAAAGGATAAAGGAGGCCTCTAACCTGCTCAACAGTTTTCCTGAATGTGCATTCTCCACCTAACCAGCTTCCCGGGACATACCTGCAACACCTACAAGTAAAGGTATGGAAAGAGATTGCATTGTGTGTGACTGAATTCTTATCTGCCACCCTGCATCACCACCATAGACTTTGAGGGACCAGTCCCACCTGTGGGGGACCTAACACCTAGCTGCCATAACATCCCCTCAGAGATCTACCCTGCAGCGCTGGTCAATCAGATCAGAAACCACAGGTGGCGTCACGAACTATTCTAATCTACAATCCCCTGTAAATATCCCCCATTGCATGACCGCCAGGGCCACGGACCGAGCTCTGCTGCCAGTGACAACTCCCATAGACTTCCATGGGCTCGGCTCCGAGTACCCCATAGCCCTGGTACCCACACATGTGGGGTGCGTCACTATGATAATGACATGATTACTCAGAAGAAACAATCAGGTTCAGCCTATTAGGTTCTGCAGCCAGTGTACAAACTGTAAGATTTCAGGATCCTAATCCGACTTCTGGTGGCATCCATCTGGAGTACAAATTCTTTCTTAAAGTCGGGGGCTACCAGGACTGGCTGTTTACACGGAGCTACTTTCAATTCTTGAAAGGCTGTCTCTGCCTCCAAAGTCCATTTGGCCATAACTAAATTTGTCCCATTAAGGAGGTTGGTCAGAGGTGTGGCTATCATGTCAAAGTTTGGGATGAACAGGGCCGGCTCCAGGTTTTTGAGGTCCCCGGGCGAAAGTGTCTCAGTGGGTCCCCCCCCTTTAACACATACCACGATTCACGATGCATAGATACAGCAGAGAAATATAAGTATAGTACAATGCCAGATTTCACTTCTTACATGAGTGTTAGCGCCCGACTCAATGCAAGTCAATGGGTGCAGAAATGCTGCAGATCCGCACAAAGAATTGACATGCTACGGAAATGAACCCACAGAGTTTATGCTGCAGATTTTTCCGCAGCATGTTGCAGCATGTGCGCAGCGTTTTTTATTTTACATAGATTATAATGGCACTGTAAAACGCAGCAGAATCCGCAACGTGTGCACGTACCCGAAAATGCAGCTAAAAATCCGTGTTTTTTATGCAGATTTTCAATGCGGTTTTGTATGCATTTTTGTAGGCTAAATAAAGATCTATTATTTACCAAAAAAAAAAAGAATTGTGATGTCATTTCTTGTTCAACCTCTTCATTCCCCCCCACGGGCTCATCTCATTCCCTTCTCCCCTAGGCTCATCCCCCCGGGCTCATTCTCATCTCCCCAGCTGGGCTCATCCCCCCAGGATCTTTCTCATCTCCCCCACTGGGCTCTTCCCCCCGGGCTCATTCTCATTCCCCCCCTCATTCTCCCCCTGGCTCATTACCCCCCCCACAGCTCATTCTCATCCCGGCTTATTCTCCCCCTGGGCGTGTCATTCTCATCATCCTCACGCCCCTTTGTATGCATGGCTGCGTGTCGGTTGGGCACGCCGCTCACCTGAGTCCTGGCACGGTCCCTGCATGTATGTCCAGCCATGCGCCGGCATCTTTTTCCTGTGAGAGCGCGTGGTCATGTGGTACGGCTCATTAAGGTCATGAATATGGGCGCCACACCTATGGGAGTGGAGTGGCGTCCATATTCATGACCTTAATGAGTGGTACACCTTGACAGCGCACTCACACAGGAAAAAGATACCGGCGCCGGAGACCATTGGAGCTCCAGGCATCGCAGAAGGAGGTGAGTATGATGTCTTGCAGAGGGCGGAGGGAGGGGACCGACCCCTTATAAAAGGAAAAAAAAACATGCTCAGGTGCCGAGTGGGCCCCCCCCGTTTCGCCAGGGCCCGGCACTTGCCCGGGTGCGCCGGGTGCTGATGCCGGCCCAGCCTCCTGTAGTACCCTACGATTCCTAGAAAGGCCCTACATTGCTTTTTTGAGAGTGGTCTTGGCCAGTTCAGGATTGCGTCCACTTTACTGATTCGAGGTTTGATATCACCTCTAACTAATACATATCCTAGGTGTTTTGCCTCTTCTTTCCCCATGGCCCATTTTTTTATTTATATAACATGGCGCCTTGCTGAGAGCATCAAAAACTGCCTGGACATTTTACAAAAATTACAACGAAATACCCAGGTGTGAGTATACCCTAGCTAATAAAAGGAGTGTTGCAAAAAACATCTACACTTTAAAAAATTATTTTATTGATTAATATATTCAAAATAATTATTAATTATATATAAAAGGAAAGGTACCGGAAGAGATAGAGAAAGAGGGACCGGAATTTCAACAATAAATTGTGCTTAAAGGTAAATTCTTAACCTTCTTTAGATTATGTCAGAACATAATATGTGGAACATGAATACACAGTATAGTAAATTCATAATGGAGTACGCAATAGAACGATAGTAAACCTATGCGGAATACAAATAATTTCTGATCAATAATATCTGTCGCTCAAAAAACTCCTAAGATATACATATAAAGATGGTAGTATTGTCCACCTTGTTATTTCCCCTTTTTTTGGGATAGCTTCTCAGTTTTTACAACAATGGGTTAACTTAAAGATATAAACCGCTAATAAATGCCTCTAAGATAATTGTGGACTCAAAACATAATGTTAACATGCTCTATTGTTATAATGTTTTGCAGGGTAATCATGCATATAAGGAGACAATGTTATATGTTTAAGACTATAAGATATAAGTAAAGGGAAGCGTGAAACAGGAAAGTTTAACCTGAAGTTATCAGTGGAGTAACGTGGTCAGACACTCCGGCCCCACTGCCCCGACGCGTATGTTTCGCCCTGCTTCTTCGGGGGGGCGTGTGGACATTTGTGGGCGTGTGGTCTGGACATTTTACAGACGACTTCTCCAATCCAGACTGAAGATTAGAATATTGTCCTGGTATGCAGCTGTAGCAAGGGCAACCAAGGAGATGGTAGTCATGGCGAGTTATTTAAAGGCACAGTTCAAAAGCAGAGTCCACTAAGCATACAGTCAGTGAGCACTTCTCCCCCTGGTCCCTTGTACAGGCAATATGAACCTTCTACAGTTCTTTTCCCCTCAAGTTACCTTTCTCCTTTGATCCCAGTCGTCCAGTCGACACAGAATCCACAATAGGCAACGAATTCCAACGGGAAAAAAAACTATTCTTTATTTAAGGGTATGTTTCCACGTAGCGGAAACCATCAGTATTAGCTGCGGATTGAACGCTGTGTCCTGCCGCAGCGTTTAATCTGCAGCGGCCAGATGTTTCAGCATAGTGGAGGGGATTTTATGAAATCCCGTCTCCACTGTGCGTCCGATTACGCGTGTGACACACCCGCTAAACCGGACATGCGGCGCGTCTTTTTAGACCGCAACATGTCTATTTACCTTGCAGTGACGCTCCGTCGCCGCAAGGTAAATAACACAGTCTTATGTATACCGTGGGGCGATTCTGGATGTGTTCAATGAACACATCCGAAATCACCGCGCGTTCAGAAAGGGGGGCGGCGCTTTGGGCGGAGCGGGGTATCCGGTACGTGGAAACGTACCCTAACAGTAAAGGAATGAAGTAAATGCAATGCTACAATACTGGTTTTCCTATTCTTTCCCTGTCCCGTTCTCCAATAGTACCCACAGCAGTTGCCACGGTCCAAGTCAAGAGGAATTCCATGCATCGGGCGTAGCCCTACAGAAGCGGGGGCCTTTCTGGCAATCCTCAGGCCCGCATTGCGATTCTCGCTCCAAGTGTTCAGTCCTTAATTCAGGGCAGCAGTTCCCTCCCGTTCTGGAGGCCTGGCAATGCCCTGAGTCCACATGGACTGTCCTCTCCAAAGTCCCAGGCAGTTCTGGAGGGAAAACAGCAGCTTCCCTCTCTGCTGCTGCTGGCCCAGTCCACACAGTTAACCCTTGCTGTACTTGACCTAGCAACAGTGCATAACAATAGGCAGGTTACAGGAGGTAAAGGGAATCACCCCACAATACAATACATAGAAACAGGTGCAACATATGACGGTACACACTTTGCAAACATATCACAGCATAAAACACAGGACATTATACATTGCAAATACAGTACATAACATTATATTACACTACAATAATGAACAGAGAACAATTCTACATCAAGTACATGGGGGTCACAAGGAAAGAGGAGGGAGCACAACTGAGGGGACCTGCCACCCCCTTACACAGCAGTGTAATTCTTATGGGATGTGAGGATCTGGTTCATAGACCTCTGGAAGTTGGCCGGACCTACGTGCAGCCCGAGTGGCGTCTGGATGACTGGAAGCATCCGTAGAGCCTAGAGAAATCTGTCTCCTCCTTGGCTTCTTGCCAATATTCCTTTGTAAGATTCAGAGTGGCTTTGTACTTTGCCGCCCAAGTCTCTCAATCAGCTCATTGACATGCAGCATCAGATATGCATTGGAGACTTCGTTCAGCATCTGATAATCAATACAGAATCTCCATTGAGATCAGGTTTTGGAACAAGGACAATCAGGCTAGACCACCTGCTGTTAGATTCCTCGATGACTCAGAGATTCAGCATACGCTTCACTTCCTTGGAGATCAGTTCTCGATGGACCTTGGGTATTCGATAGGACTTCAAGTTCATCTGCACATGTAAGGCGTCCAGGGTGGTAGTCGTGACAACGAGCTGTAGTGTTCCCACACCCTGGCGCCCCACAGATGAAATATAGTGTCCCTTCTGCAATGTGTATAATGTGCACAACAAGACACTCACATCAGTTGTCAGAGTCCCCTCAGCTTCTGTTACTCTGGCTCCATGTTCTCGAGCTCCACAAACCATTTCAGAGACAATGTCCTTTTTCAACAGTTCAACTTTACTGAGCAGTAGGGTATCCATCACACATGCAGCACAGTGTACACAGAGGGGCACCTCTCAAGCTTTCCCTGCCTTCCTGGCAACCTCTGTTCCTTCTGGCAGTCCCTGGCTCGCTTCTGGCAATGCCTGCCTGGCTTCCGGCAATACCTGCCTCGCTTCCGAACAATCCCTGTCCCTTCTGTGCTTCTAGGCCCACCAGTTTCCTACCATTCTCTGGTCCAGCTTCAATAGGAAAAGGTGCCAGGCTCGCCATCTCAGCTTCACCTGACCCGGTCATAGACCCCAGATACTCTTCGGGTTGGTTTCTATTTGAGCTGGTGACCGCCTGCACGCCACTTAGCCTGGGGCCCCTTCCTGCCTTAGCAGCTTTATCCCCATGACTAGCAGACTGTCCCTCATCACTGCTGCATCCTTACTGACTTTAAACCAGGAAGTGCCTCTCTATATCCCACTGCTCTATGCTGCACCACTGTGTAGCCCCTCCCAACTGAAAAACCCCTATGCTAGCTAAACCTAGGCTAATAATCCTATTCCCTATCTCTAATGTGCCCCACTAATCTAGCCCGACTATTGTCTTATGCTATCCTCTATTCTATCCCTAAATCTGTACATGCAAATTGCCTCTTCAAAAAAAGAGGACTTGTACTCTATAGCGCCACCTATTGGAAGTAGCGAAACTACAAGTCACAATCAACCCTTTAATGTTATGATTTGGTAGCTGAGGAGAGCAGGCAAAAACGGCAATACACCAGAGAGGTTGGAATCTACTGGATTGCAGTACCCTGACAAACCACCACAACTAAAGACAGCCGTGGAGCGTACCTACGTTGGTCCTAGACGCCTCGTCACAGCCTGAAAGGTTAACTGCACCTAAAGATAGAAAGAGGAAAGCTATCTGCCCCGGAGCAGATCCCCAAAGAACATAGGAAGCCCCCAAACATGTAATGGCGGTTAGACAAGAGGTAATACAGACACAGACATAAAATAGTATGAGCAAACATTGGGGCCCAATCTGCCTAGACAGAAACGGATAGGAAGGATACTTACTGCAATCCAAAATAACCCTAAAAAAAAGCCAACGCTACTAATTGCAAAAACACCTGAGATCACACGACCTCTACCACCTAAATTAGTTCTCTGGTGTAACAAAACAAAGCCGCAGCCACTGAAAAAACTGGAAAAGGCAAATGAACAAATAACAGTGGCTCCAGAGGAACTGAGAGGAGCCCAAGCCCCCCGGGGGGAAACCTGACTAACCTCACAGAAATGCAGAGAAATATGCAAATGGTAAGCACAAAAACAAAAAACAGAAAATATCTTATCTGAGAGCAGGAGAAGAGGCAAGACTCAGCAAGCTTCCAAGTGAACCAGGAAACAACGTTGAGACAAGAACAATTGCTCACCGGCAACCATGATGGGAGGGAACCTCCCTTATATCCAGCCAGTCTGTAATTCCTGATTGCCAATCCTCATTGAATGGTTCAGCACTGTCTGCAACCACCAGAGGGAGCTTCTGCTCAGAATTCATTTCTAACACATTCACAACACTTTAACGAGTCTTGTAATATGACTTAGGATAAAAGCCAAATCAGTATCTCCATTTGCAATTTGGCTTTTATCCTAAGTCATATTACAAGACTCGTTAAATGGTTGATTGTGACTTGTAGGATCGCTACTTCCAATAGGTGGCGCTATAGAGTATGAGTCCTCTTTTTTTAAGAGGCAATTTGCATATAAAATTTCCCAGAGGAGCATTGCATGGCGAATAAGCCTCCTTACCTCGACACGCCAGAGCTGGTATGTCACTCTCCACAAGGAGAAACCTTACCCCTTAGAACCTAAATCTGTACATAAACACAAATTAAATACATTCACATTGCAGTACATAAACAATGCCGCAACATTACATTAACATTAGCAAATACTGCACATACTCATGTGAACAGTGTCCAAAGGAGGGGAGGAACGTGATGACCTTGGTCACCCCCTTATACACATAGGGTTCCTTCAGAACCTTGTGTTCTATGACATTTGTACACCAGGCAAATCTCCTAGTTCTGCTGCAGCAATTCTCAACACCGCTGTTTTGGTGCATTTGACAGCATCTCAGCTACTGGGACACCTTTAATGTCCCCTTTTGGCTTAATCAGCAAACATGAGTTTCAACATGGTTCCTTTCTTGCCATGCCTTGATAAGATTAATGTGGTAGACCTGGTACGGCTTTCGTCTTCCCGGTTGATGAAACTTGTAGTTCAGTTCACCCAGCTTCTGCACCTCATAGAGGCCTTGCCATTTGTCCAAAAACATACTCTCTATTGGGGGGAATAAGCATGATGATTTGGTCCCCGGGGCTGAAATGCCTCACCCTAGCTGACCAGTGTTAGACCCGTGATTGGGTCTCTTGTGCCTGGAGGAGATGTTCATTTACGATAGGCATTACCTTCGCAAATGTCTCCTGCATCTGAGTGACGTGCTCTGGTGGGCATGACTTCAGCTTCCCAGGTTTCCTTCGCTATACAGTCAGGGCCAGAAATATTTGGACAGTGACACAATTTTCGCGAGTTGGGCTCTGCATGCCACCACATTGGATTTGAAATGAAACCTCTACAACAGAATTCAAGTGCAGATTGTAACGTTTAATTTGAAAGGTTGAACAAAAATATGTGTTAGAAAATGTAGGAATTGTACACATTTCTTTACAAACACTCCACATTTTAGGAGGTCAAAAGTAATTGGACAAATAAACATAACCCAAACAAAATATTTTTATTTTCAATATTTTGTGGCGAATCCTTTGGAGGCAATCACTGCCTTAAGTCTGGAACCCATGGACATCACCAAACGCTGGGTTTCCTCCTTCTTAATGCTTTGCCAGGCCTTTACAGCCGCAGCCTTCAGGTCTTGCTTGTTTGTGGGTCTTTCCCTCTTAAGTCTGGATTTCAGCAAGTGAAATGCATGCTCAATTGGGTTAAGATCTGGTGATTGACTTGGCCATTGAAGAATGTTCCACTTTTTTGCACTCATGAACTCCTGTGTAGCTTTGGCTGTATGCTTGGGGTCATTATCCATCTGTACTATGAAGCGCCGTGCAATCAAGTTTGAAGCATTTGGCTGAATCTGGGCTGAAAGTATATCCCGGTACACTTCAGAATTCATCCGGCTACTCTTGTCTGCTGTTATGTCATCAATAAACACAAGTGACCCAGTGCCATTGAAAGCCATGCATGCCCATACCATCACGTTACCTCCACCATGTTTTACAGAGGATGTGGTGTGCCTTGGATCATGTGCCATTCCCTTTCTTCTCCAAACTTTTGGCTTCCCATCATTCTGGTACAGGTTGATCTTTGTCTCATCTGTCCATAGAATACTTTTCCAGAACTTAGCTGGCTTCTGGAGGTGTTTTTCAGCAAATTTAACTCTGGCCTGTCTATTTTTGGAATTGATGAATGGTTTGCATCTAGATGTGAACCCTTTGTATTTACTTTCATGGAGTCTTCTCTTTACTGTTGACTTAGAGACAGATACACCTACTTCACTGAGAGTGTTCTGGACTTCAGTTGATGTTGTGAACGGGTTCTTCTTCACCAAAGAAAGTATGTGGCGATCATCCACCACTGTTGTCTTCCGTGGGCTCCCAGGTCTTTTTGGATTGATGAGTTCACCAGTGCTTTCTTTCTTTCTCAGGATGTACCAAATTGTAGATTTTGCCACTTCTAATGTTGTAGCAATTTCTTGGATGGGTTTTTTTCTGTTCTTGCAGCTTAAGGATGGCTTGTTTCACCTGCATGGAGAGCTCCTGTGACCGCATGTTTCCTTCACAGCAAAACCTTCCAAATGCAAACACCACACCTCAAATCAACTCCGGCCCTTTCATCTGCTTAATTGAGAATGACATAACAAAGGGATTGCCCACACCTGTCCATGAAATAGCCTTGGAGTCATTTGTCCAATTACTTTTGGTCCCTTTAAAAACAGGGTGGCACATGTTAAGGAGCTGAAACTCCTAAACCCTTCATCCAATTTTAATGTGGATACCCTCAAATGAAAGCTGAAAGTCTGGACTTCAACTGCATCTGAATTGTTTTGTTTCAAATTCATTGTGGTAATGTCTAGAACCAAAATTAGATAAATGTTGTCTCTGTCCAAATATATATGGACCTAACTGTATCAAGGAGACCCCGTGGATGTCAACCAGGAGTTCAAACAGAGAGAATCCGATAAAGGCTTGTGGAATAGAGAATAACAGATATGGGAGGACATGGTCCTTTTCTATGACCTTCTTAAGCATAACCCTTAATGTTTTATGAAACCTTTTCACAAGGTCATCTGTTTGTGGATAGTAAACTGACGTCTTCAGTTGTTTAATTTGCAAGGCCTTACACAGTTACCTCATTACTTTACTCATAAAGGGTGTTTCCTTCTCCGGCAGGATTTCCCTTGGTAGTCCTGTTCGGGCAAAGATGAGGACCAACTCTAGGGTTATACTAGTAGCGGAGGAGTTTCCAAGGGGAACTACTTTTGGGTACAACATAGCATAGTCGAGGACAACCAGTATATATTGATGCCCACAAACAGACTTAACCAGGGGACAACCAGGTCCATGGCAAATGGCTCAATTGGCATCTCTATGATGGGTAGGGGCACGAGGGGATTTCGGAAGTGGGAGGTGGGAGAGGTTAATTGGCAGGTGGGACAGGACTTGCAATACCTTAGGATTTTGCGGTGATATCCAAGCCATTAGAACACCCAAGTGACCCTTTTTGGGTTTTGTCCACACCCAGATGGCCACCCAGGACATGGGAATGAGCTATGTCCAAAACTCTCCATCTATAGGGCCTTAGTACCAACAATTGCTACACTATTTCCTCTCTAACCTTAGTAACCAGGTACAATAAGTTCCCACTCATCATAAAATAGTGAAATCTGGTGTCAGCACCCCGGCTCCTGCACTATGCCATTTATAACAATTACATTATTGAACGCCTCTTATAGAGTTAAGTCCCTATGTTGGGCAGACCCAAAATTTTCTTCAGTCACCCCTATCTCAAGAATGTCAGCCTTAGGGGAAACTACCTCATCATATCCCTATCATTACACAGAAGCGAAAGTAGTCCAACCCATCTCTTATCCAAGCAATTGAGGTCTCTTCCATTCCCTCACAAGTCCCAAAACATCACAAAGTCCCAGACCATGATAATTGTGTGCAATAAATCCTGGACCAAGCCGACCTCATGGGGCTCAGTACCTTGGGCCGTCTCAATGACCACTCTGGCCACCAAATTGTCTTTAGCATTCCTGTGAATGCTGTGGATGCCCACCTTCTTCTCAGGGATCAGTTGGAGAGGGAGTGTGGCCCTCACGAGGATCACCAAACTCCCTGAGTCTTGTAGTCCAGTCATTTGCAGACCATTCACCTTTACAGGATAAGCTTTGGGCCTCTCACTGAGTGGACAGTCCACACTGTGGGCTGGATATGCATAGTATGAACACCTATGTTCCATGTCCCATGCTACAGTCCATTTGCTCGATGGTCTCGGGGCAATGGACATCTATGTGACCTGGGCCATGACATCTCCAGCAAATTACATCCCTGGTTAAGACCTTCAGCATGACGTCTGCAGCCCTTCTTGACCTTGGATGCCCCACCCCTTTCGAGCACTTGCCCCCTGCTAGGACCAAAAGTATGGAGTGGGTTGCCACCCCAAGGAATCCTCGACCCCCCCCCCATACCTTTCGACCAGTCAAATCAGGTCATTGGTGTTCTGTGGATTTCCCTGGGCAAGTCTAGTCTGCATAGGCCTCGGTAGGGCTTGCATGAACCGGTCCATTACAAGTCGCTCTACCATCTGCGCTAGGGTAGAATAACATTGTTGCGGAAATCCTATTTTTTCCTAACAAAATATGTTCCTCAAAACCGGCAGTGACGTGAGGGTTTCAGCAATCGTCCAATAGATTCCATTTAGGCGTGTTAAGTAAAAGCAAGATCTTCTTTTGATCCTATTCTTAAAGGGGATTTCATAACAGAAATTGGAGGCATATTGTTGTGACACTGATTACTAGTACTAAGGCTAAGTTCACACGTTGCGGAATTGCCGCGGAAATTTCCGCGGCAATCCCGCACTTCTCCCGCAGGAAATACGCACATTTTTTTATGCTGATTCCCGCCAGAATAATAGCGTTTTGCAAGCGTAATTAGCTTGCAGAATGCTAGCGTTTTCCTAGCGATCTGTAGCATCGCTTGGAAAACTGATTGACAGGTTGGTCACACGAGTCACACATAGTGTTTGACACGTGTGACCAACTTTTTACTATTGATGCCGCCTATGCCGCATCAATAGTAAAAAGATCTAATGTAAAAATAATAAAAAAAATAATAAATAATGATATTCTCACCTTCCGGCGGCCCCCGCAGCCTTCCCGCCTCTCAGCGACGCTCCCGGCAACTCGCGGTCCAGGAGTGCTTTGCGACAAATCACACGATGACGTAGCATCTCGCGAGACCGCTACGCCATCTGGGTGATTCTCGCAAAGGACTCTTGGGACCGGAAGTTGCCGGGAGCGTCGCTGAAGGCGGGAAGGCTGCGGGGGCCGCGGGAAGGCTGCGGGGGCCGCCGGAAGGTGAGAAATATCATTATTTTTTATTTTAATTATTGTTTTACCAGGGATATGGTACCCAGGGCCTGGAGGAGAGTCTCCTCTGCTCCAGACCCTGGGTACCATCCGCACATGAACCGCTTACATTGCGCATAGTGGGCATAGCCACATGCGGAAAGTAAGCGGTTCAATGCATTCCTATGGCGGCGGAATCACCGCGGTTACGCTAAATTAATGAACATGTTGCTTTTTTTTCCGCTAAGCGTTTTTTTCGCGGAAAAAAACGCAACATGTGTACAAAACATGCGGAATCAATTAAAACGTATAGAATGCTTAATGCTTGCGTTTTGTTCGCGGTTTAACCGCAGAAAATAGCGGAAAAAAACCGCGAAAAAAACGCAATTATTCCTGATCGTGTGCACTTAGCCTAATACTCAAGTTGGCAAGGAAAGCATTGCGTTACCTGTCTCCTCTCAACAAGTTTAATTCATTGAAATCAGTGCATGTGGCTGAATGGCCCAAAAGTCATCACAAGGCTCGGTGTTCCCCATGTGCCATCACCACTTCATTCAACTGATCGGCAGGCTTGACAGCAGTCGGATCCTTGACTATCAGACTTGAGAATGCATGTATATATTATCACCATTTTTGTATTCTATGGACATGTCATTCATCAGATCAGTGGTGGTCTGACACCTGACATCCCACCGTTTAGCTCTTTGCAATGCAGGTGGTGTTTCTGTTTTTATTATTTGATTTTTATTTTTGGTAAATTATTCTTTCCTAATAAAAGTAATTGGGGGCGTGAGCAATTAGACAAATCTTTATGTGCTCTGCTTAAATCAATTAAGTCATTTTAAATGTCCTGGAAGTAATTTTTTTTTCAATCCCCTAAAAATTACCCAACAGACTTGCAGTAGCCGAACACTAAAACAACATTATTGCTTCTGTAAGGTGGAGGTATAAACGACATAGCATCCTGTCGGGAGGGAGAAAACAGGAAATAATTAGCACCAAAGGCAAACAGTTATTTCTAACAGCAGACAATTTGTTTTAGCAGTTGTGGAGCTTGTAATAAATTGCACCTCTGACCCTTGTTCTGCACAGAATCCTAACACGTCCTAAACGTGGTAATTGACTCCATAGAAACAGGAGCATGAATGGAGGTATTCTCCGCATCTGCCGCAGGAAGCAATATGGTTCTGTTCACTTGCTGGAGTTTCTGACAGATTAGCCTCTGTACACATAACAAGTTTAACCCATTGCTTATTTCTAAATATTTAAGAAAAAATGGAAACGCTGACAGCGCTGTACATAAAAGGGTACGTTCACATGATGCTCCTGGGCTTCTTATGGAAGATTAGGATGAGAGCACACAAAACAGCTGCCCTTATGTGGACGAGACTCAGTCCATCACAAGGGCCAATTGCCACAGCATTTGATTTCATATGTTTTGGGGCAATTACACTCCAAGGGTGTGTGAAGTTTTGGCCGATCAGCTGCATCCCAAGCCTAAATTCACATGAGCGTTTTAAAAAATCATCCAATTTTAGTCCAGAAAAAATGGACGATTTTCATCTCAATTGTTATCCATATACAATCCTTTTTATACATCAGCAATTATTAATCATTTACAAGATGAAATACATTTTCCTTCATTGAGCAATGGCAATATATCCATAAAGATTGGCTGCTATATGGTTGATCTACAGTATATGGCATCAGATTGTTTTCTGCATACCCTTACACTTGAATAGGTGAGTCTTGTCGATATGCTGCAGTTTTTTACACGCACTGATTTGGTGCATGAAAAAAACTCTCGTCTGAACAGCTGATTGAATAAAATTGGTACTTGTGATGTCAATTTTTTCAGACAGCATTCAGACTGAAGAGAAAGTCATGTGAACTTGACCCAAGGGCTCGTGCACATGATCAGGTCTCCTGTCCGAGATATGATATTCTATTGCCTGATTTTTCCCTCGGACCGAGTGGTCCGCATAAAGAAAAAGTGATATGTCCAATTTTGATCCCAGTTTCGGATCAAAATCGTCAATGCAAATCTGAGTGCTGTCTGATTTTCACTGACTGACAGAATGGAGAAGGTGGGAACCTTTTTTGTTTTTTCTCTCCATGTCTGAGAAAAACATACCACTCTGATTAATCTCTGAATAAAATCTGATCAGAATAATCAGAATAAAAATAATTGGAACAACCTCTTGCTGAGTTTCTTTATAAACTGTGTGGACGTGCACCTAGAATAATTTGATGCTTTGAAGGCGAGGGGCGGTCACACCAAATATTATTTGATTTGGATTTCTCGTTTGTTCATTTACTGTGCATTTTGTTAATTGATAAAAATAAACTATTATCACTTCTATTTTGGAAAGCATTCTTACTTGGCAGTATTTTTTTACAACTGCCTTAAACTTGGGCACAATACTGCTTTTGGTTGCATCATAAATTTGTGAAATAAACCCAACCTTAAAGGGAATCTGTCATGTCCCCAAATGCTATTACCCTGTATATGTAGTGACTAAAGTACCAGACTTGACTAAAGAAACGATGGAGGAAGATGCTTCAGATCCCAAGATGGCATCTGGCAAGATGGAGAATTCTGGCGCCAAAAAGGACAGCCCTTGTCATCAACCTGCACTTCGTGAGCATGGCGGTGACTCAATGGCGCCAAAGGAGAACTGTCAACAAAGACGGGATTGCCCCTGCGAGGAGGAGAATGCTGAGATGGACACTTGCGGCTTCCCACCTAATGCTGGAAAATGGGTGGAGAGGCCCACGAGAGCCCCACCCTGGAACGGGAGCGGCCCTGCAGAATGGCGGCCGGAAGAAAAATTGAGACGCCCCACCTGTAGTTGGAAAGAGAAGCAACGAGACTTGCATCTTGCTCGAGGAGGGGGTTATCAGCGGGAGCCGGAGCCAGACGTCATACCGGTGAGGCGTTCGCACGCAGCACAGGCCGTTCCAGAACCAACGAGCCCGGAAGCTGTTACCGCCGGACGGCAGGAGCAGGAACACCCGAGCACCCCGGGAGCAAGTACCGGTAGTGACCGCAAGCCGACGAAGACCACACGATCGGAGGAGGACGCCGCTGCCATGTCTGAGAGTGCTGCTGATACCCGGGAAAAGGAGGAAGTAGAGCGGAAGAAACCCCAGCCTCCCGCATGAAGCAGTACCTGCAGGAGATGAGGGCCAGCCTGAGCGGCACAGCGAGATCGCTAGCGGTGAGTGAGCCTTCACCCCAGCGCGCGACGGGTCCCACAGCCCCTGCTCCATCACTTTCATGGGGCAGTGCCGATACTAGGCCTAAGACCCGCGCCACCTCGCCCCCGCACTCCCGTCAGGTTTCTGCGAAAGACGATCCCATCGGAGGAGATGAGGATTCACGTGCAGAGGCAACCGATGACACCTCCGCCCTGACCATGCTTATCACCCTAGAGACTTTGCAGCTGCAGAGTCCCCTTCAGGCCATGCCAGGAGCCTGGCAACAAGTGGAAAAACCGCGCAGAAAGACTCTTGGCCTTTTCCCTTCTAGTGCACGATTGCACCTCTCAGGTACTGTTCCGCATCCCCCAGGGTAGGGAACCCTGCAACGCTCCCATGGTGAGCTGAAAACGGTCCACAGGGCCTTCAAGAAACTGTTTTTGTGTTTTTGTTTTTTATGAAGCAGTGCTTCCTTCAAAGGAAGGGGGCGAACAGGACACTTTGTTTTTTTGTTTTTTTTCACAAGTCTACCTCTTTCAAAAAAAAATGTTTATGGTTTACTAAATGCATGATAAATGTGTCAATTGTTAATAAAGTTTATAATAGTGTCCCCTATTGCCGGGGACGGCAATAGCTTTAGGAAGGGGGAATGTAAGGAGGTTGGGAGTATTAACCCCAGAATCCTATGTACTCCTATTCTTCTGCTTTAACTGGTACGTCTGAACCTTCTCTCTATCCAGAATACCCACTGCACCCAGAATCCTATGTAGTCCTATTCTTCTGCTTTAACTGGTACGTCTGAACCTTCTCTCTATCCAGAACACCCACTGCACCCCAGAATCCTATGTACTCCTATTCTTCTACTTTAACTGGTACGCTGCCGCTTTTTCCCTGATTTTAATTCCATGTAGCATACTTCAGATTTACTGAATACATATTGATATGTCTGTGATCCTCACTCATATACCTATCCCCCATGCTAGGCAAATGTTCCATTAACTGCAATCTGTTAATTGCTCCCTGCTGTGAACTGTCCTCCTCCTTTCTCCTCCCCTCTCTCCTTCACACCTGGCTTAATAATTAAACTTTAATTTTTTGAAAAATTTTAACAATGTCAAAAATGTTTAACTTCTTTGCTTTTAATGTGAAAAAGCTTTAATTTTTTCAATGTGAATTTTTTTTTTTTTAATAAAAATATTTTATTAATAACAAAATCACTGGTTTGTGTACTGTGGGGTGGAGATACTACCGGAGGTGCTGTGGGACCCTTCGACAGTGGGAGTGTGGAGAGCGGACTGGGATGGTGTTGGGGAAGGATCAGGTAAAAGAGGTGAAGGGGTTGAAAAAGAAATGGAATGGGTGGAGAGGTGGGAGGCAGAACAGGTAGGTGGTGGAGAGAAGGATTGGGCAGGTAGTAGAGGAGCAGATGTGGTTGGGAACTGGTATTGGGCAGGTTGTTGGTATGGGGCAGGTTGTTGGAAGTGGGGAGGTTGCTGGAAGTGGGGAGGTTGCTGGAAGTGGGGAGGTTGCTGGAAGTGGGAAGGTTGCTGGAAGTGGGAAGGTTGTTGGTACTGGGGAGGTTGTTGGTACTGGGGAGGTTGTTGGTATTGAATGGGAGGGGGAGGAGGGACGGTGGCTGGAGGGGGGGCAGGTGTGGGAGGAACGACTGGGGTGGGTGTAGGTTGGGAGGTAACCTGCACTAGAGCACCGTGGCACGTATGCATTACATGCATCTGCTGGCTAGGAGATAGCGTATCCATGTGCTCGGCTACAGACCGGAAAAAACTGTGGTTTGGCGAACTTCTTGCTTCTGAATGCAACTTTTGCAGAAGTGTCTTAACCTCCAGAATGCTGGAGCTGAGCTGATTAAAGCCTGCAGCCATTTGCTCTGACAAGACTTTAAGACAGTTCTGAAATGATGCATTAAGATGCAAGAATTCGGGCGCATAGTTCTTTTCCTGACCCCTCTGCCGCAGCCGCCCAGTAGCCATAGGTGTACTAGAGGTGGCAGCAGCAGAAGGGTGGGTTAAAGGGAAATCTATCTCCTGACCAGCAGCCTCATGCAATGCACTCGGCCACGATGCTGTAGGAGGGGACAGAGGGCTCACTTGTCTGGGAAGGTGGGGATCGGCCGGGGCTGTCGAAGGGTCCCTCGGTGCCGGTCTCCTGAGGGATCGCCCCAGAAGGGTCCAACTCTGCGGGCGCCTAAGTGCTGGTCACCGTTCTGTGGAATAAAGAGAAAAAATACAATTAATATACTGTTATTGAATGGCCCTGGCTGAAAAAAAATTTAGTTAGACATGTTAGCATTTTTTAAAACTTGGGGTGGGTAATATTTACCTTCTGGTAATCATTGTTACCCGGAGGAACGAACAGGGCTTCAGCTGTACTTGTAATTTGCTTCTTCGTTCTCCAGATTTCCACTCGGGGCCCGCATCTCTTTGTTGAACTCCTTCTTGAAGTCATCCAACACAAACCCATATGGTAACACATTACACCGTAAAAGGCTTAGAATCCTGCAGTGCCCGCAATGGTTCCCCCCTGCTCGAAGGAAATGCACATGTGCAGGCCTGTCTTTGAGGTGTTTATGTAAGAAGGTGGGTGGTCAGATGAGACAAAAATTAATCTCTTTGGCATTAACTCAACTCGCCATGTTTGGAGGAAGAGAAATGCTGCCTATGACTCAAAGAACACCGTCCCCACTGTCAAGCATGGAGGTGGAAACACTATGTTTTGGGGGTGTTTCTCTGCTAAGGGCACAGGACTACTTCACCGCATCAATGGGAGAATGGATGGAGCCATGTACCGTAAAATCCTGAGTGACAACCTCATTCCCTCCGCCAGGACATTAAAAATGAGTCATGGCTGGGTCTTCCAGCAAGACAATGACCCAAAACATACAGCCAGGCAACAAAGGAGTGGCTAAAAAAGAAGCACATTAAGGTCATGGAGTGGCCTAGCCAGTCTCCAGACCTTAATCCCATAGAAAACTATGGAGGGAGTGAAGCTCCGAGTTGCCAAGCAACAGCCTTAAAATCTTAATGATTTAGAGATGATCTGCAAAGGGGAGTGGACCAAAATTCCTCCTGACATGTGCACAAACCTCATCATCAACTACAAAAAACGTCTGGCTGTTGTGCTTGCCAACAAGGGTTTTGCCACCAAGTATTAAGCCTTGTTTGCAGAGGGATCAAATACTTATTTCTCACTGCAAAATGCTAATAAATTTATATAATTTATACAATGTGATTTTCTGGAATTTATTTTTGATATTCTATCTCTCAATGTTATAATTACCCTACCCTTAAAATTATAGACTGTTCATGTCACTGTCAGTGGGCAAACTTACAAAATCAGCAAGGGATCAAATACTTATTTCCCCCACTGCATTTCTCATTTCCAAAAATCTACATCTGTATACCTGTTCTGCTCCAGTCTCACAATATATACAGTACATATAGAATACGTAGGTGAACAGATAAGTTCTTTCTGTAAAGTCAGTTATATAAAGTTATGGCAATTAGGGCGCGGGAGCTGGATGTTCTGCTATTCCTAGTCTGTATGAAAGCTGCAATTGTTGTTCACAGATGGCTATCTATAAATGACTAGGAATGTTCACACTGTAAAGTGTGATGCAGCATCTGTCAGGAAGAAATGAGGAAATAGTACAGGAGTGGATGATGGACAGGAACCACTAGTTTATAGAATACTGGACAACAAAACATATATAAACCAACCCTGGTACTGGTAGCAGACAGGGCAAGCAATAATGTGGCCATGACTTCCAAGAAATAGCAATGATTGTTAATGATGAGAGCAGTTATATGCAGGAGCTGAAGATGTGACTTCCAGTCCACAGACTTAGAAATAGAAGAAATGTTTTTCGCATATGAATGATAGCTACAGATCCTGCTGTGCGGTGTGTATTATTCATAATGGAAATAATATAAATGGTAATTGTTGTTTCAACAAACTTTGCTTGTATAAGCAAATATAAGAAACTTTGTAATACAACACATTCCTCTTTCTTCATTTATGAGCCATTTCTCTTTCCCCTGCCTCCTCAATTTAGCATCTATTCTGAAAAAAATGCTAGCACCATACTGGATGCCGATACAGTTGAAAGCAGTGATCAAAGAGGGAGCATCCTCTGATGCTTCATCCTCCATCCTTCTTCCTTGGCGCCTGATATCTCAGCGCAGCAGGTGTGATAACATCACTACATGGCACCCGCTGCACTGAAATGTGCGGCACTTCTGAAGGCTTGTTGCATAGACCAGAGCAGAGGGGGGATGAGAAGGAGAGGTGAGTATTGCATTTTTTTAATCAGTAAATATATTGTGTTGGCCATAATACTGTATGAAGAACTGTGGGGGGTGTATTATACTATATGGAGGACTATGGGAAGTGCAGTACACTATATAAGGACTATGAGGTGTATTATACTATATGGAAGACTATGGGAGGTGCATTATACTTTATGGATTACTATAGGGTGCATTATACTGTATTGAGGATTATGGGGAGTGTATTATGCCATATGGAGAACTTGAGGATGCATTCTACTATACGGAGGACTATGGGGGTGTATTATACCATATAGAGGACTATGGGAGGTGCATTATACTATATGGAGAACTATTGGGGTACACTATATTACATATGGATGACTATGAGGGGTGCATACTATATGAACTATTGTACACATATCATGGATGACTATGAGGGTGTAACATATCGAGGACATGGGGTGAATTATACCATATAGAGGACTATGGGAGGTGCATTATACTATATGGAGGACTATGGGATGCATTATACTATATGGAGGACTATGGCATTCATTATATTATATGGATGACTATGGGGTGCATTGTACTATATGGAGGACTATAAGGAGTGCATTATACTATATGGAGAACTATTGGGTACACTATATTCAATGGATGACTATGAGGGGTGCATTATACAATATTGAGGACTATGGTTGTGAATTATACAATATTGAAGACTATGGGGAGTGCATTATACCAAATGGAGGACTATGGGGTGTGAATTATACAATATGGAGGACTATGGGGAGTGCATAATACTATATGGAGGACAATGGGGTGCAAAATACTATATGAAGAACTATACTATAGTGTTATGGAAATTTAATTAGGATAAATCTATCCTGCAGTGTTTGCTGCTGCTGTTTCCAATCTTAGACTAAATGTCTTTTTTTGAGCGCTCAGACGAAATGAGGACTGTCCACACCGAAGTGTCAGTATAACAGTTCGTCAAGACCAACAGTTTATTATTCATTCAAGGTTTTATACTTTTACAAAAAGGGGCTGGTTAGTCAATTAACATACAATTAAAAGCTGCTAGGTTATTGGCTGTTTTTAGTATAAGTATGATAATTATGATAAAAGGGCTGGAGTAGCAGATTTATTGTTCTTTGCCCCAGTTTTCCTACGTGACCAGTTATCAGAAAAATAATAGATATCTACCCAGATTTTCTGTCTTTGTTTCCCTTTTTTGTCCTTGGTAAAAAGTCCCTATGAGCTATCTTTTGTAGCAGCCTGACTTAGGAAGGCCAGGGGTCATGTCTTAAGAAGCTGATTATAGCTAGCATCAGCTTTTGCATAGATATGCTGAGCACAGGATTTTTAGCAAGTGAGATCTATCTGACTGTAAATGCATATATATGAATATACATTGAATACGTGGAATGCATATATATTTCCATGACAGTCCCCCTTAGATACCACTTGCCCTAAAAACCTGCTCCTGTCCCAAAGCGCTGCAACTCTTTTGTGCTGCCGATGGGCTGGCACATGTCTAAACACATGCAGGAGATCTGTCCCTAGCAGGGGTTCATGTGTTTGCAATCATAGTCTCTTTATTCAACTGCATGTTCAGAAAAACGTGTGTATTCTTCATCAGGTAGGTCATCTGTCTGGTCAGTCAGAGCATCCATGACATCATTCATGGCTTAGGTGTCTCTTCTGGTACGGGAGCTTCCTTGCGATGCGATACGTGGATCCAAGCAGGCTTTCCCTCTAGTTTCACAGAGGTTGGTGTCATCTGGGGCTCTTGGACAGGACCATCAAATCTGGGATCGAGTTTTCTCATTTCCAACTTTTTTCACCAACACCCAGTCTCCTGGCTTTCAAGGAGTGCGTACCGGACACTGAGTCTGGATCTGGCAGTGAAGAGAAAAACTCGAGAATGGACATTAGTTTTTGACCAATTCAATTACATAAGCAAACAAGATATCATTTTGCATATTCTGCTGCTGAGGGAAGAATGCACCTAACTTGGGACTAGACCCAAACAAAATTTCGCATGGTGACCGCTTTTCTGGGTCTCTGGGAGTGTGCCTTAACACTAAACAGTGCAATTGGGAGTGTCTCATGCCATTGTTTGCGTGTCTCTTGGGCAATTTTCAGCATCCTATTCTTAAGTGTTCCGTTCAGTCTTTCTACCTTCCCGCTGCTCTGGGGTGGTAAGGAGTGTGTAGGCCTAAATCTGACCCTACTGCTAACCAGATCTCTTGTGTCAGATTTGCTGTGAATGCGGGTCCCTGATCACTTTCTATAATTTCTGGAACCCCGTATCTGCACACTATTTTCCGAAAGTAGCTTCTTTGCAGTAGTCTTTGCTGACTGGGAACGCTTCTGTCCATCTTGAAAATACTTCTTTGACCACAATGGCGTATTTGAAAACTTCACTTGGCGATATCTGGATGTGGTCTATCTGGATCCTCTGAGGCAGGTAGAGTGGTCTTGCCGGATGAGGTCAAGGGGACTGTCTTCTACACATCCAGGCTTGCATTTGCCGCAGGTCAGACAGCTGCTGGTGAATTTGGCTGTTAGGGTGGAGATCCCTGAAGCGAACCAGTAAGCACCAATCGGATCATTCATCTGTGTCTTTGATCTGGGTGTGTGGGTCCATGTGCCCATTGGACCACCATAGGGTGCATACTTTGTGGGAGGCAGGGTTTGGAGTCCATTGTAGATAGTCTTCCCTCTTCACGTGTTGTTTCTTTCGCATTCAGCTCTTCTTCTCCTTTTGGAGCTTGGTCTTGCAACTTCTTGAGCAGATCCCAGGACGTCTTTTTGTCAGGTTTCTTGCCTTCAGTCGTCATGTAGTAGCCGTTCGGCTCTACGACCTCTCCCACTTCTCCATGTTGTCTTCCTTTCGCCGCTTCTTCGGCTGCCATGTCCGCCATGTTATTGCCTCATGCCTCTTCTGTTCTCAGTTTTCCATGCACTTTGATTTTTCAAATTGCCACCATTTTGGAAATTGGAGTACACCCAGCAGGTCCCTGAAGGCTCCATGATGCTTCACGGTTGTCCCGCTTGCTGTGATGAAGTCCCTTGCAGCCCAGATAGGCCCAAAGTCGTGTGCTATGCCATGCGAGCACCTGTAGTCGGTGTAGATGTTTGCAGTCTTGCCTTCTGCCATCTGGCAGGCCTTCGTCAGCGCTATCAGTTCTGCTTCCTGGGCTGACAGGCTAGGTGACAGACTTCTGGACCACAGGATTTCTTGATTGCTGGTCACTGCACTTCCTGTGTGGAAACTTCTTCATCATCTGCAAATCTGGAGCCATCCAAGTAGAGGATAAATTCTGTAAATTTTTGTTCTGAAAAGTCCATATTGTATCCCCCTTGGAAGTGGGAGTAGAGTGGCCAGGATGAGGACTGTAGGTCTGGAACAAAGGCGATAGAGGCGAAGATGCCTGGCGGTGGGGAGATTTATTTGGTTGAGCTTGATTGAGGATTGTCAAGATGTCGTGTGGAGTGAGAGTTTCCAGTGGCTGTCCAAGAGTGATGTCAGCAGTCTTGTCCAGGAGGGTGTGTGCTGCAGATACTGCTATCAGGCAGGAGGGTGCTCCTCTTGCAACTGGATCCAAGCGGGCTGAGATGCAGCCTAAAAGCCTCTGTTTCCCCCGTGAATCCGTGTCAGGACTCCAGTAGCATGACCTTCTTTCTGAATGAGTTGAAGGCTGCGTCCGATAGAAGGAGCGGGGTTGCGTTGATGCAAGCGCACAGAGGCTGCATTAGGACTGAGGCATCAGGGATCCAGGTTCTGCAATACGACACTAGACCAGGGAAGGCCTGCAGCATTTTCGGAGTTGTTGGGGGAGCCATCTTCTCCACAGTGGTCTTCCAGTCATTTGACAGGTGTTTCGTCTGGTGGGCAATGCGGTGTCCCAGGGATGTAACTTGCTTCTGACACCGCTGGACTTTGTTCTTCCAGACCTTGCGTTGCTGTTCCTCCAGGTAGAGTAGGAGAGACAAGGAATGGACTGTGCAGGTATCAATGTCAACCACACAAAAGAGAAGGTCATCCACGTGTTGTAGAAGAGTGACTCCTGCATACTCTGCAATCCAGTTGACGAGAATGGAGGACACAATATGGACTTGGTGAAACTTGAAGGGCTTGTTCTGAGCACCTTGAGGCAACACTGTCCATATGCACTGCACTGGTGCGTGAAGGCAGGCAGGTCATCCAGGTGGAGAGGAACACTGAAGAAGGCACTGGCCAGGTTGATCACCGTGAATACCGTTGCGGTGACTGGGACTTTTGAGAGCAGAGTGTGCGGGTTCAGCACTGTTGGGGTTTCAAATACCGTAGCCTCTTTCACGGCCTCCAGGCCTTGCACCATTCTGAACTCAGTGGGGTTTACAGTCTTTTTCTTCACTGTGGAAAGCTGGGATTGATTCCGATGGGCGAGGCAACCCAGTTTGGCCTTGTTCTTCACTATGCGGCAGGGGACTCCCATCTCCCGGCACAGAGCTGGCAGGAAAACATGCCGTCTACTAGGATCCACATCATGAGAGATGACGACCAGCTGGCTTTCTTGTTCTCCACCAAGGCAGTCACTGTGTTAGCATCTGCTCTGGTCACAGGGGGTCTTCTTGTTGGGACGTCTCCTTCACCGGCTGCTTTTTTCTCAGCACGGTCTCAGGTCAGTATTTGTGCACAAGTTTGAAGAGCTGAGTGGCCTTTTGCCGGTCTAGGGCCTAGGTGAACTGGTTGATTGCAGGGGGAACCTCCTGGGTCTTGCAAAAGATGAACCTCTGGCGTTGGAGCCGGATGTGGTGTTGCCATTCCATGAAGCGAGTAGGGTCCTTCTTGAGTTGAATATCCTGGCCAATGTCAAAGTTCTCAGGCCGTCTTCTTAGGCGAGTTCACTTAGACCTTCAGTTGGTCAGAGACATCTTGACTCTGGGTGATGGAGTGGCAATTCTGGTACTATGTCCAGCACCTCCTGTGATAGGTCTGCAGTGTGGTTGTTTGAGGTTCCTGTTTCTTCTTGGGTCAGGGGTGAAGAAAGTGTCATGGTCCCATCTTCCTGGAACACTCTGGTCGCTTTCAGCTTCTGCAGTAGGTCCACTCCCAATAAGTTGAGGGTGCAGGTCTTTGACACAACAAACTGGGACATGATGGAGTGTTCTGGCTGGGTCCACACGCTCAGGGGCTTCATAATCTGGAAATATCTGACTTGACCATCAATTCCCATACAGGACGCAGAAGATTCTGATAGATAGGTGAGGTTGCGGAGTTCCACAAGAAAAGATCTGACTACGCCATCCACTCTCAGGATATTGGTCCCACTGGTGGGGTTCCCTGTGGACTTGGGTGTGCTCCTGTCCTATGGATGGGGTTCTTCACTGCTTTCTGTGTTTCTTCTTCTTCTGGGCGAAGTCGGTGTTCTGCACCGGTTCCGGAAATGACCAAACTCGCCACAGTTGTAACACTGGACATCCCTTCTGTCCCAGCGGGACTCAATCCTTTTTGCTACTGCGAGCAGGGTATCCATTGCTATTGACGTGTACTCAGGCCTGGCTACTACCAGTGGTTTCCTGATTGGTTCTCTCAGTCCACGCACAAAAGCCTGTGCCAACATCCGTCTGTGTGTCTGATCATGGGTAATGAGGCCCAAATCTTGAAAGACTTGCATCACTCTGTCATGGAACTCCTCTACAGACTCTGTCTGGTCCTGGCTCATTACATGTAGGCTGATAGCTTGTCCTGTCAGTCTGCTTTTGGCCCATTCTCTGAGCTGCTCAATTAGCTTTGGTCCTGTCTCCCAGGCATACGCATCTAATTCTGCTGGAAGCTTGAAGTGTTCTCTCATAATTGGCCAGAATGCATCACCTGCTTTTATTTCCATTACGGCCCAGAGATCAATCCAGGCTGCTGCATACGTTCGCTGGATCTGCTGCATTTTTTGGCAAAATGGCATGGGGTGTATCCCTGGGTCTGGCAGCATACTGATCACCTGGCTTGGGATGAATGGCTCATAGGATGGTGCCTCTACCTGTCCCTGCTCTCTTGGTGCTTGTGGGTTTTCTTCCCTAGTATTGGGCAGCATGTATGACGTTGTGTCTTCATCTTCATCAGATGAGAAGTGACATGGTGTGCTTGGTGCATACACTGGGTGAGGCTGCGGTGGATCAGTGTCATAGTTCCATGCTGGCAGCTCTGCTCAGCACTGAGGTTCCTCATTTGTGTCTGCAGCTACACCTCCCCCCTGTGAAGCCCCGGCTGTGGGCTCTGCTAGCTGTTGTGTCTGGGGGCTACCTGCAGCATTTTGTGTAGGGAGATTTGCACTTTCTTCTCCTGATATAATGACTGGCAATGTTTGTACTGTGCTTGGGATAGACAGGGTGCCCTGTGCTGGAGGCACTAAATACATGGACACCACATTGCTTTGGCTGGGCATTGGCCCAGTTGGTAACGAAGGAGGAAAAAGAGGAAGAGAAGGGAGGTGTGAGTGAGGAGCGGTGGGATGTGCCTGAGAGGAGGAGGAAGGAGGAGAGCGAGTACGAGCAGGAGGGTGTGGTGTGGGAGGAGAGGGAGGAAAGGGAAGGAGGAGAAAGATCAGAAGGGTGTGGTGTGGGAGGAGAGAGGGAAGGTGTGAGTGAAGAGGGGTTTGTCTGAGAGGAGAGATGGAGGGGGAGAGAAGAAAATGAAGGAGGAGAGAGTAAAGAGGGGGAGAGAGAGAGATGGAGGGGGAGAAGTAGAAGAAGAAGAAGAAGAAAATGGATGTGTCAGAGATGTGAGGGAGGGGAAAGAAGGAATGATAGGGAAAGAAGGATAGAGAGGAATGGCAGCGAGGAAAGAGGAGATAAGTCTGAAGAAAAAGGAGAAAGGGACTGAGAGAAGAAAGAGGAGAGGGTGTCCCCCCCTGTGAAGCTTGAGAGGGGACCGTTGAAGCAAAAATGCCTTCTCCCTGTAGCGAGAGGCGGGGAGCTTTTTTCTCTGTACAAGGCTCCTTATTCAATGAGAGCAGCCTACAGCTGTCCCGTGTCTCCACATGATGGACATGTGATATGTGAGGCTCTAAATCCTGCTCTTGTGACATATCCGTGATCATTTTCTCACAGACTATTTCAATGCTTCTTTAACACCTTTTCAATCACTTCCTGGTCCATTCAAATAACTTGCTGTACCTTCTACATGATGCAAGACCACCACTGCTCTTTTATAGCAGACGGCAATCTAAAAACAAACTTTCCTGTGCCTTTCAAAAAAAACCAAAAACATTTAATTCATTGTGCAGCGTAAAGTCTGCCCGTCCATTGGATTCTCACGTACTCTGACCTTCTATTCACATGCCTAGCCCTTCGATTCTCACGTACTGTGTCTATTCCAAAAACCTATTCAACAAAGGTGATTAAAAATTCAAAAAATGGTTGAAGAATAAAACTCTAAAATAAATTGATTAGAAAAACCTCTCCAAAACTATTTAAAAATTTACAAAAGAAAAACTTTAAAAACAAGAGTTAGATTTAAAAAGGAAAAAAAAGAAAAAAAAACCTACACAGTTTAGTAAAAACTCTAGGAAAAAAATTGACCAAAATAAAAACTCCAAAAGCAAAAAGCTGATCAAAAAGGGGAGGGAAAAACGTATTAATAGTAAAACTCTAAAAAACAACAAGGTTGACAAGAAGAAAAAGCCCTTGTTACTAAAACAGCTAATTAAAAACAGAAAAGAGGTGGAAAAACTGATTGTAAAATGATAAAAACAAAAAGAAAAATACTTTTTAAGACTTTTGTCTGGTAGCGTAGGCTTTATCCTCCCGCCCTCAGGAATGTCATCTCACTGCTGCTGGCACTTCCCTCCTCCCTTGTATATCTGCTTGCTGTGTCCACAGACACTGAAATCACGTATCAAAAAAATAGGTTATCACTCAGAATAGAAAAAAATGAATACAGTTCAGTCTGAATGCCTGAGAATTTTCATGCTACAGCCTGTAGCCAAAAACTAGCTCAAAAAGATCAAAACCAGGAAACAGATGTGACAACGTGATTAGCAGAGGGGGGGTTAAAGGGGCTTTTGCCTGCAGCCAGCAGTGAATGAGGTAGTGACAGAGCGCACTCTGCTCTGAGTGTAAATTTAAAGCAGCAGTACCTGATACAGACAGGGACACGTACAAATGAAACAGACACCCGGGAGAATACGAATCCCTCTTTTTTAACCTGTGACACGTACAAGCTGCTCTGGTAACTGATAACTCACCAATTGCACTGAGCACGCCAATGCTCCAGGTCTATTACCCTGAAAACCGGTCGCCCTGCCTGGTTCGCCGGCCACAGGAATCTGTAATAGCCTGTTCAAAATTCCCACCCTTCACACCTGGAATACTGGGAATGTCTGCCTCCGATGTGTGAAGGAATCTGTGAGAATTTATCCAAACAAAGCCCCCACCCTTCACACCTGGAATACTGGGATTGTCTCCCTCCGATGTGTGAAGGAATCTGTGGGAACTTATCCAGCAATTTGTTTTTTTTTATTTTTTTTCTGCTATACAGCTCCCAGAAGTCAGCAAGCAAACACAGTCACCGTTCCAACTTTCTCCCGGTTCACACAAAACATGAAACACATACACAGCAGGAGCAAACACCTTATATCCCAGGGTTTTGGATAAGGGTGTGGACTTTTTACACTACCTGGGAATGCGGTGGTGACCACACCTGACTGGCAAGAGGTATAAGACCTGGACTGGACACAAGGGACTTTCAGGTAAGATGACAAGATTTTCTTACCTTACATATGGAGCTGCACAGTCTCCGTCCCGTGAGCCAAGGCCATGGCCAACACCTCTGTCTTCTCCGGTCAGCAGGTCCCCGTGCGTTTCGTCCACTGCCCAGCGTGCAGGCGCCATCTGTTATGGAAATTTAATTAGGATAAATCTATCCTGCAGTGTTTGCTGCTGCTGTTCCCAATCTTAGACTAAATGTCTTTTTTTGAGCGCTCAGACGAAATGAGGACTGTCCACACGGAAGTGTCAGTATAACAGTTCGTCAAGACCAACAGTTTATTATTCATTCAAGGTTTTATACTTTTACAAAAAGGGGCTGGTTAGTCAATTAACATACAATTAAAAGCTGCTAGGTTATTGGCTGTTTTAGTATAAGTATGATAATTATGATAAAAGGGCTGGAGTAGCAGATTTATTGTTCTTTGCCCCAGTTTTCCAACATGACCAGTTATCAGAAAAATAATAGATACCTACCCAGACCTTCTGTCTTTGTTTCCCTTTTATGTCCTTGGTAAAAAGTCCCTATGAGCTATCTTTTGTAGCAGCCTGATTTATGTAGGCCAGGGGTCATGTCTTAAGAAGCTGATTATAGCTGATTATAGCTAGCATCAGCTTTTACATAGATATGATGAGCACAGGATTTTTAGCAAGTGAGATCTATCTGACTGTAAATGCATATATATGAATATACATTGAATACGTGGAATACATATATATTTCCATGACAATAGGATGCATTATACTATATGGAAAACTATGAGATCGATTATACTATATTGAGGACTATGAGATGCATTATATCATATTGAGGCTTATGGTGTGTATTACACTGTATTGAGGACTATGGGGAGTGCATTATGCTATATGGAGAGCTTTGGGGGTGCATTATACTTTATGGGAACTATGGGGTGCATAATACTATATAGAGAACTATGGGGAGTGCATTTTACTCTATGGAGAACTTGGGATGCATTATACTACATGGAGGACTATGAGGTGCATTATTTTATATAGAGTATGTGGCATGGCGATTGGTCATGTGATGGATGGACGGTATGTATCGCAGAGGTGGGTGGCCCTGTGATGGAAGCCTGGGGGTGTTTTGCTTAGCAGATCTACTGCTG
>JARQOD010009458.1:0-31277 GCA_033576555.1 Oophaga sylvatica
AAGGAGCACCGTTTGACTTTTTCAACGCAGAATTGGCTGGAATTGAGATCAGACGCCATGTCACATTTGGAGAGCCCCTGATGTGCCTAAACAGCGGAAACCCCCAATTCTAACTCCAACCCTAACCCCAACACACCCCTAACCCTAGTCCCAACCCTAACCACAAACCTAACCCTAACACACCCCTAATCCCAACCCTAACCCTAATCCTAACTTTAGCGCCAACCCTAACCCTAACTTTAGCCGCAACCCTAACCCTAACCCTAATGGGAAAATGGAAATAAATACATTTTTTAAATTTTATTATTTTTCCCTAACTAAGGGGGTGATAAAGGGGGGTTTGATTTACTATTTATAGCGGGTTTTTATGATTGGCAGCTGTCACGCTAAAAGACGCTTTTTATTGCAAAAATAGTTTTTTGCATCGCCACATTTTGAGAGCTATAATTTTTGCATATTTTGGCCCACAGAGTCATGTGAGGTTTTATTTTTTGCGGTACGAGTTGATGTTTTTATTTGTACCATTTTTGAGCAGGTGACATTTTTTGATCGCTTTTTATTTCAATTTTTGGGAGGTTAGAATGAACAAAAATCAGCAATTCATGAATTTCTTTTGGGGGAGGCGTTTTTATTGTTCCGCGTGTGGTAAAATTGATAAAGCAGTTTTATTCTTCGGGTCAGTACGATTATGGTGATACCTCATTTATATCATTTTTTTATGTTTTGGCGCTTTTATAGAATAAAAACAATTTTATATAAAAAATAATTATTTTTGCATCGCTTTATTCTGCGAGCTATAACTTTTTTATTTTTTCACTGATGATGCTGTATGGTGGTTCGTTTTTTGCGGGACAAGATGACGTTTTCAGCGGTACCATGTTTATTTATATCGGTCTTTTTGATCGTGCGTTATTCCACTTTTTGTTCGGCGGTATGATGATAAAGCATTGATTTTTTGCTTCGTTTTTTTTTTTTTTTTTTTAAGGGGTTCACTAAAGGGGTTAACTTGTGGGACAGTTTTATAGGGGGGGTCGTTACGGACGCGGCGATACCAAATATGTGTACTTTTATTGTTTTGTTTTTTTTATTTACAGGAAGAAATGAATTTATTGGGGAATATTTTTTTTTTTTTTTATTTATTTTGGATTTTTTTTTATAACATGTTTATTTTTATTTTTTTTAACTTTTTTACTTTGTCCCAGGTGGGACATCACTGTATTTTATCAAATCGCTGGTGTGACAGTGTGCACAGCACTCTGTCACACCAGAGATCGCTCAGGCATAGCTGCAGGCTTCTCAGTGCCTGCTCTCAGCAGGCACTGAGGAAGCCGCCTCCCTCCAGGACCCCGGCGCCATCTTGGATCCGGGTCCTGGGAGGGAGGAAGCCCTCAGAACAGCGCGATCACATCGCGCTGGTCTGAGGGTCTCAGGGGGGCGCGCAGGGAGCCCCCACCCTGCGCGATCCTCCCCTGTGCCCCCAGTACACCGCGATCATGTTTGATCGCGGTGTGCTAGGGGTTAATGTGCCGGGAGCGGTCCGTGACCGCTCCTGACACACAGTCACGGGTGTCAGCTGTGATAATCAGCTGACACCCGGCGGCGATTAGCTGCGCTCCCCTCAGGAGCGCAGCTGATCGCCTATGACGTACTATCCCGTCCATGGGCAGAATGGCACGGGTTTTATGGACGGGATAGTACGTCTAATGTCAGAGAGGGGTTAAACATTAGCCAACTATATTTATACAAACATTTAAATAACTCCTACCTAATGTGATTGCTGGAAGAGAAAAGGACTACAGTTCCCACAACAGCACAGGTCCCCATTAGGCAGCACAGGTCCCCATTAGGCAGCACAGGTCCCCATTAGGCAGCATAGGTCCCTAATAGGCAGCACAAGTCCCCATTAGGCAGCACAGATCCCCATTAGGCAGCATAGGTCCCCAATAGGCAGCACATGTCCCCATTAGGCAGCACAGGTCCCCATTAGGCAGCACATGTCCCCATTAGGCAGGCAAATGTCCCCATTAGGCAGCACAGGTCCCCATTAGGCAGCACAGGTCCCCAATAGGCAGCACAGGTCCCCATTAGGCAGCACAGGTCCCCATTAGGCAGCACAGGTCTCCATTAGGCAGCACATGTCCCCAATAGGCAGCACAGGTCCCCATTAGGCAGCACAGGTCCCCATTAGGGCAGCACATGTCCCCAATAGGCTGAACATGTCCCCATTAGGCAGCACAGGTCCCCATTAGGCATGCAAATGTCCCCATTAGGCAGCACAGGTCCCCATTAGGCAGCACAGGTCCCCATTAGGCAGCTTCTGTGTCCGCTGCTCCTTACTACCCACCTGGCCCCTGTAGCCGACCAGTAAAAAAAATATGTAGTATGGTGCACAGCAATAATAACAATCACAAGACTAAGGCCGGCGTCACACTGCCGAATTTGATGCGAGTTAGTCGCACAACTTTCTCGCATCAACACCCGGCACGGCCGCCGCTCTCGGACCCGAGTGTGCGGCGGCATAGAAATACATGCAGCCGAACACTCTGGTCCGAAAGCGGGCGGCCGTGCCGGGTGTTGATGCGAGAAAGTCGTGCGACTAACTCGCATCAAACTCGGCAGTGTGACGCCGGCCTAAGGGGTGCAAAACAAGTGGTCCATATTGTAACGATAAAGGAAGAAAAGAAGACCACTATGAGGTATGCACACCACAACGTAATGATCAATCAAAAAGGGAACTTTATTAACACAATTTAAAAAACAATTAAAAATAATGTGGACCCCGCTTAGTCCCTGCTGCCATAAACCAACCTAGTATGGTGCAAAAAAATGCTGCATGGACATTGTCATGCCATAGCCTATACAATTAGTCACAATACAATATCAATAAAGACAATACAAATGACCCACAATAGACCTGTAAACAAATAATCACAATGTAAAACCAATAAAGACAGTGCAAATGACCCACGATAGACCTGTATAACTGCACAATGCAATAATATATCACTGCATAAATGGGTATGATGCACCTGAATGACCTGCCTTGATGTATTTGGACAATCTCAATAGGCAACCATGATTGACAGACAAAAATAAGTGCCTGGTGCCTAGAAATTGGACCCTAAAAAGTTAGCAAAAGAACCAACCCTAATGGGTCAGGAAAGAGAACCCTAGGTAAATACACAGGGGAGGCAATGATAAGGGCCCAAAAACAACCACTACACAGTCATAGTGGCTGCAAAAGACCTCCCCAGGGTAAAAGGTAGCTCACGTGTGGCAAGTCCCACATATAGGGTCCATATAGTGCAGCAAGCGGAGGCCGGACAAAGTGGGAGTAGGGCCCAGCGGCGGGGAACCCCACGCGTATCGTCGTTACAGGGATGGCTTTGTAGAGCCCAGCTGTGCCTGGATTCTTACTTCCCAGAGGGATGCACCGAAGGTAATGACCACTAGAGGACTCAATATGCATACACACATCTTCACCAATCCCTAGAGCCACCAGAGGGAGCCTTTTTAGTGTATATAAGAATGGTGAAGCCACAGAGGTGGAGATTAGTTCACTCTGAGGGAAGGAGTTGAAGCCTAGTCTAATTTGAGAGAAAGTGTGCAGTCTAGCACACGGAGCAGAGCTCAAGAGAGAGAGTTCAGCTTTTGATGGAGGAACCTGAAGTCTGCAGCTTGAAGCTTAGTTCAAACGAGTGGAGGCTAGTACAAGTGGGACGGAAACCACTCCAGTCTAGTCAGAACTGAGTCAAGTGAGTGCAGTTCAGCGAGCAAGCGTGCCGACGCTTAGAGAGCGGTGAAGAAAGAGAAGAAGCAGCCACCTACTGCCAGTGTGTGATAGTGTGAGGGTCGAGTAGGACGAAAGGCGAGTGGATAAGAAGAGAGTGACAGAGGTGGAAATAGCATTGATAGCTTACCTCTACTCTGATTAACCGGACACCGGGTCCGAGCTTGCTGGATTCTTCACGACCAGTAGGAGATACCGGAGATCCTGGAGTACTTCAAGTTCCAGGAGCCCATGAGTGTTGATACGTAACTAGGTCAGGAAGACAGGAGTCTGGTCGGCCAACCATTAAACACTGTGTTCTTTCCAATAGAAGGCCTTGTACAAAGTCAGCCGGGTGTAAAGTTGAAAACAGAGTTAGGCTTCGTTTCATACAGGTCAGAGACTCACATTACAGGAATAAGGAGGCCCTACATCTACTCAGTGGGAAGAACTGGACGTGCATCCTTCACCCTGCCAGTATCCCGGGATGTGCCTGCAATTCCATCAGTAAAGGTACAGAAAGAGACTTTTGTGTGTTCACATTATTACTCCTACGGCCGAACTCCCCTCCTCTATCCTGCACCCCTACATAGCTTAACTACCCTGAAGGTCCCCAGCCTTACCTGTGGAAGGCTTAACACCTTGCTGCCTAATACCAACCCTTCAGTGGACCTATACAGCAGCGCTGGTCACCCTGACCAGGAACCACAGGTGGAGTCACGAACATTCTACAAACACTTTAATCCCCTGTAAATATTCCCCTTTTTGTGGTGAGTCCCAGGGCCACGGAGCGAGCTGCAGCTGCCGTGATAATTCCCCCCATAGAAGTGAACGGGCTCGGTGCCGAGTACCCCACTGCCCTGGCGGACGACTCATCTATCTTGGCATCATGAACAGGATTTCGTACCCTGCAGCAACGGAGTGATTGGTGCCTGTTGCCACCGGGTACTGTGTGCCTTCCTAAAAGACTGTCCTATTTGTGGTGAAGATTTCCCGCCATTGTCCGCCATTGCTCGCCAAATTGCAGCGTTACGGAGCGAAGAGAAGGAGGCGTACCTGTAGAAAGCGCACTGAATTGTGGACACGCCCCCAGCGCTGACGTGGCGGCAGTTCTTGTGAAGGATTGGAGTGAACGCTCTGACGTCAGAGCGCCGGCGATGCAGGTCCTTCTACACCGCTGTGCCCTGCGGAGTTGCGGCCTTCAGAGAAGGTAGGCCACGTTTTACTAGGGGGGGCACCAAGATGTCACAGCAACAGGCCGACGGCGCGGACCAGGCCGATAGCCCCAATGATATACCAGCAGGCGCTGGAGCGCAGGCTGGAATCGCAGCTCCCCCACCAGGACCTCTGGCCCCAATAATGCTGATAACATTACCGTATATGCCCGGAGCAAAGTGGCTTCCCCAGTACAGCGGTAAGCCAGACACCCTGTCAGGGTTTAAGCGCAAAATATGCAGCATAATGGACATGTACCCTATGTCAGAGAAACAAAGAGCTGGAGTGGTAGTGGGACAACTGACTGGTGCTGCAGAGAGGGAAGTAGAGACTTGGACAGCTGCAGACCAGGAGTCAGTACCTGCAATTTTCTTAAAGCTACAAACTATCTTTGAGGACCGCACTGAAACAGATCTCCAGATGAGGTTTTACCAATGCTCCCAGAAACCAGATGATAGCGTTAGGGACTACACCTGCCGACTACAGGGGGCCCTGCGAGCTCTCAGACAGGTTAACCCCATAAGTGTCACCAATGAAAATAAAATGCTAAAAGAACAATTTGTACGGGGACTGAGGTCCCAAGCTGAAAGCAGAACTGTGCATTGGTGGTCCTTGGATCATCCTGACACTACCTTTGATGCCCTCAAGGATATGGCTATAAAAGGACTGCGACCCTGGAAACGCCCGAGATGGCAACCCAGTGTCACCCGGTGAAGCCATTCTAAAGCCAGCAGCATCCACCTTTTCCCCGCTGGTTGCGGAAGCCAAAACGCAGGTGGCTCCCCCTACTGAGCTGGACTGTCTGCGCTCAGAAGTGCACCAGCTGACCAAAAACCTGGCCACTGTAATGAGTGCCCTGCAACTGCGGAAGGAGGAAGAAGGAAAGATTCTGCTAGCTGACTGCCCAGAGGATGTCCCTTGGATGAGCCGGAGGAGAAGGAGGACGTCGCCCCACCGGAGGAGGACAACGCCACCCCCTAGAAGGACCCACGACCAGCATCATCTTTGCCGAGAGATCGTCTGCTACCGCTGCCACAGAGAAGGTCACCCAGCACGTCGGTTCCCTTTAAACGAGCAAATCCTGGGTCCGAGGGCCAACACCCAGGAATAGACTCTTCAGGCCCCTCAGACTGGAACCGCAGGTTTGTGGGAGGAAGACCATACCTGTCCATCATACTGGACGGGATCGCAATCCCTGCCCTGCTGGACACTGGATCTCAGGTAACCATCATACCTGATGTTCTCTACAATAAATACTGGTCCATGGGCGGTCTCCAAACCCCAAACCCTGACTTTGCCGTATACGCCTCTAACGGCCTCCCTCTTGACTTATTGGGGGCTAAAAACGTAGAGTAAAAGTGGGGAGAGTGGAGCTAAAGGATCAAGGACTTCTTGTAGTGAAGACTGTTAATGAGGAAAATGGGTTGAATGTGGTTTTCGGCACTAACATTATTAGTAACTGTTTGGAGGAGGTTGTGTTTTTACTCCAACAGCTCGCCGATATTGCCAGACCAAAGCAAAAGGGAGTGATCCAGAAGGAGATCCGGGCCCTGATGTGTCAGCAGCAAGTAAAATTGACCGGTGGTGAGATTGGTAATGTACGGGTAACAGACCCGAACCCCATTGTGATACCCCCAATGAGTGAAATGCTTATTTGGTGTAGAGCAGCAATAGGTCTGAGAGGACAGAACTACCAAGCAGTAGTAGAGCCCCATTGTTCAGAACATAGACCTACACTCTTGACTGCTAGAGGGGTAGTGGAGGTACGAAATGGGAGATTGCCAGTGCGTCTTCTCAACTGGGGAGAGGATGAAGTCAAATTACCACGTTATGCCACTGTTGCTAAATTACATGGTGTGGATAATAACTCCATTCACACGACGGAGCCCTTAACCTCCCCACAACCAGTGGAGGATAACGGTCTGACCACCAAGGTGGAGGATTGGTGTCAGCAGCTCCATGTTGGGACGGACACCACTCCAGCCCACCAGAAACAAGGAGTACATCGAGTAGTTCAGGAGTACGCACAGGTATTCAGCAAACACCCACTCGACTTTGGGAAAATTAAAGGGATCCAATTTCACATCCCCAAAGGCGATCATGCTCCCATTAAAGAAAGGTACAGGCCTATACCTCCAGCACACTACCAGAAAGCCAAGGAGATGTTGCGTGACATGAAGGAAGCAGGGGTGATAAGGGATAGTTGTAGTCCCTGGGCAGCACCTCTAGTCCTAGTCAGGAAAAAGGATGGAAGCATGAGAATGTGTGTAGATTACAGACAAGTAAATCGCATTACACATATAAAGATGCATACCCTTTACCACTCATTGAGGAATCCTTAGCTGCATTAAAGACTGCTAATTACTTTTCCACCCTTGACCTCACTAGTGGGTACTGGCAAGAAGCTGTGGCTGAGGAGGATCGGGAGAAGACGGCTTTCACCACCCCGATGGGACTCTGTGAGTTTGACAGAATGCCATTTGGACTCAGCAGTGCCCCTGGAACGTTCTAGAGAGTGATGGAGAGCTGCCTGGGACATCTCAACTTTGAAACTGTGTTGCTGTACCTGGACGACGTAATTGTGTACTCCAAGACGTATGAAGATCACCTGAAGCACCTGGCGGAGGTATTCGAGTCACTGTCCAAGTATGGGATGAAACTGAAGCCTTCAAAGTGCCATCTGCTCAAACAAAAGATACAGTACTTGGGACATATTGTCAGCTCAGAAGGAGTAGCGCCAGACCCCGAGAAGGTCACCGCCATCCAAAAATGGCCGGAGCCGAAGAATCTCAAGGAGGTGCGACAGTTCCTGGGACTGACAGGATACTACCGGAGGTTTGTAAAGGACTACACCAAGAAAGCAGCGCCTCTGCAAGACCTCCTGGTGGGACAGTCCCTCAAGAGCAGGAATTCTCCATTCCACTGGGGTAAAGAACAAGCTGAGGCATTCAAGGAAATGAAGGAGATCCTGACAGGTGATGAGATCCTAGCCTACCCTGACTACAGCCAACCGTTCCTGCTGTATACTGATGCCAGCAACGAAGGATTGGGAGCTGTCCTCAGTCAGAAGCAAAATGGCCTGGAGAAAGTCATCGCCTATGCAAGCAGGAAGCTCCGCCCGACTGAGAGGAACCCAGAGAACTACAGCAGCTTCAAGTTGGAGTTCCTAGCACTGGTCTGGGCCATCACGGAGAGGTTTAAGCATTACCTAGCCTCCAGCAAGTTTACTGCTTACACTGATAATAACCCCTTGACGCATCTCGAAACAGCTAAGCTGGGAGCCATGGAACAACGCTGGATGGCTCGGCTGTCAAACTATCAATTCACAATCAAGTACCGAGCGGGCCGCAAGAATGCCAACGCTGATGCCCTATCCAGGATGCCTCATGAATCGGACACAGAAGAAGTGGATGATCTGGAAGAGATTGAACTACCCGCCTTTCACAGGAATGGGATGATCCACGAGCAACAAGCCTGCAGGAGGCTGCGTGGTAAGACGTTAAATCCTTTACCTCACCACAGCTGGAAGGAGACTCAGGACAGCGATCCAGTTGTCAGCCGTATCAAGGAGCTGATAACTCAGGAAGGTTCCTCCTTGGAGAAGGATGTGTCTCTGCAAGCAAAGCAGCTGTGGAATGAGAGAAGCCGGCTGTTTATCTATCGTAAGAAGCTGTGCTTGAGGTACGTCAATCCAAAGACCCATGAGATGGTATGGCAGATAATAGTCCCCAGAGCAGACATCCAGATGGTGTTGGAAGCCTTCCACGATCAAGCGGGACACTTTGGCTGGAAGAAGCTGGAGACCCTGTTGAAGTGTCGTTTCTACTGGGTGGGAATGCGCAGCTCCATTGAGAGGTGGTGTAAAAACTGTGGACCCTGTAGTCCCCGAAGAAAAGACTACAGCAGCCAGAAGGCACCCCTGCAATCGTGGCCCTGGACCATGTCAAGTTGTCACCCAGCCGGTCGGAATACTCATATGCCCTGACAATGGTGGATCACTACTCCAGGTTCCTGGTGGTCGCCCCTGTCAAAGATCTGACGGCAGAAACAGCAGCAAAGACGTTCCAAGCGTATTTCTGCAGACCCCATGGATATCCTGAGCAAGTGTTAACTGACCAGGGCCCTGCCTTTGAAGCCAAATTATTCCAGGAATTCTGATATAGGAAAGATGTGTATCTTCGTACCGTGTTAGCCAGTAGATAGAAAAATATTTAGACTTGAGAGTCCTCAGTGGTTGATACCTTTTAATGGCTAACTGAAAAGATGGTAACAAATTGCAAGCTTTCGAGACTACGCAGGTCTCTTCATCAGGCAAAGACTAAAACAAAAGCTGAAGAATCACATATTTATATACACAAAAGGACACAGGAATAATGCAATAGGTAAGACAAGTGACGTGAAGCAGAACTGTCATTATGGCAGAGGGATGAACATAAATATGACTAGTTCATAGATAAGGAGTGAAAGTTTTATTACCCTCTGATTGGGGTCTGGTATTGTGTTGTGATGACCCTAAAAGGTCAGGGAAGCAGATTCCTTAATTGTTGTAGAAAGACATAAAACTCTGGGATATATTCATCCCAGCACTAAGAGTGTCAAAGGTCATCATAAGTTTATATTCCCAGACTTTTCTATCCTTCTCAGATTTGAAGTTAGATTTTAATACAAGTAATTCCATATCCGTCATGCTATGACCGGGCATACAAAAGTGTTTTGCCACAGGTAAATCCATTCTTTTTTCTCTTATTTGTGGCGATGAGAATTCATCCTTGTTCTCAGTTTTTGCCCGGTCTCCCCACATACAGACCCCAGTTGGACATTTAGTACATATAATTAGGTACACCACATTAGATGTGATGCAGCTGAAAGTACCTGGTATCTTGTAGTCCTGATGGGAGTTGGGGATCTTTATCCTGTCCGTGGTCATTATAGATGGACAGGTTTTGCACTTCTTCTGTTTGCAAGGAAAGGTTCCTGCAGCTGTTGGGGAGGACAGGGAGCTTCTGACAATGATGCTTCTTAGATTTGGGGGCTGCCTAAAACATAGTAGTGGGGGGTCTGGAAATATGGATTGTAATCGGGCATCTTTTTGTAGTAAAGGTTGTAGTTTCCGTGCAGCTCCCCTTAGCATCTCCAGACTTGGATTGTAGGTGACCACTAGAGGCACCCGGTTATTTTCTTCTTTAGCTTTGTAATGTAGCAGGTGATTCCTTGATATTCTGGTGGCTCTTGTAATTTGGTTTTCAATTGTTCTTGGATGGTAGCCCTGGTTCAGAAAAGTCTTTCTGAGGCGACCAAGGTGTTCATCTCTATCCATGGGGTTGGAACATATACGATTGTATCTGATGGCTTGGCTGTAGACAATAGAGTTTTTTATGTGTTTTGGATGGAAACTGTCCCATTTAAGATATGTTGGACGGTCGATTGGCTTCTGATACAGGGATGTCTCTATTTCATTGTTCTTTAGCTTAATGGTGGTGTCTAAAAAGTTAATTTCAGTGCTGGAGTAGTTAAGTGTTAAGTTGATGGTGGGATGAAATTGATTGAACTGTTCATGGAACGTCTTTAGCTGTTGTTCAGACTCCGTCCAGATGATTAAAATGTCATCAATGTAGCGGTAGTAGGCCCGAGGCCTGATGGGGCATGAGGACAAAAATTTGCTTTCAAGCTTGGCCATGAAAAGATTTGCATACTGTGGAGCCATTTTACTTCCCATAGCTGTGCCAGTCTCCTGAAGATAGATCTTGTTGTCAAATTTAAAGTAATTGTGGGTGAGGATGAATTTTGTGAGTTTCACCACAGAATCAGCATCATTCCCGGTGTTTCCATGAAGACTTTGCAGGCATTTAATCCATCCTGGTGTGGGATATTAGAGTACAAAGATTCCACATCCATGGTGGCCAGGATGGTTCCTTCTGGTAGAGAACCTATTGCTGCTAGTTTATTCAGTAGGTCAGTTGTGTCCTGAATGTAGCTGGGTGTATCCTTTACCAGGGGTTTAAGAACACCCTCTACCCATCCAGATACTTGCTCAGTAAGGGTGTCCACACATGAAATAATCGGCCTCCCTGGATTTCCGGCTTTGTGGATTTTGGGAAGCATGTAGAATGTCCCTGTTCGGATATGGAATTACTTGTATTAAAATCTAACTTCAAATCTGAGAAGGATAGAAAAGTCTGGGAATATAAACTTATGATGACCTTTGACACTCTTAGTGCTGGGATGAATATATCCCAGAGTTTTATGTCTTTCTACAACAATTAAGGAATCTGCTTCCCTGACCTTTTAGGGTCATCACAACACAATACCAGACCCCAATCAGAGGGTAATAAAACTTTCACTCCTTATCTATGAACTAGTCATATTTATGTTCATCCCTCTGCCATAATGACAGTTCTGCTTCACGTCACTTGTCTTACCTATTGCATTATTCCTGTGTCCTTTTGTGTATATAAATATGTGATTCTTCAGCTTTTGTTTTAGTCTTTGCCTGATGAAGAGACCTGCGTAGTCTCGAAAGCTTGCAATTTGTTACCATCTTTTCAGTTAGCCATTAAAAGGTATCAACCACTGAGGACTCTCAAGTCTAAATATTTTTCCAGGAATTCTGTAATTTGTACGGATGCAAGATGATAAGAACCACACCGTACCACCCCCAAACAAATGGTCTCTGTGAAAAGATGAATCACATTGTCATTGATCTGCTGAAGACAGTACCACTTGAGGAGAGGAATCGGTGGCCAGACCTACTACCTGATCTGCACAGAAAAAACAAAAAACAAGAAACAAATATCCTAAAATAAAATAAAAATATATTGCAAAAAATGCATGAAGGTAGTAATAATAATAAGGGTATTTAGTAAACATAATTTTAGTTTTTCATCTACTACCTGATCTGGTAGATCTGTACAATCACATACCTGTGAGTTCCACCAATTGTACCCCAGCCTATCTTATGTGGGCAAGACCAGGAAAGCTGCCCATGGATCTGGAACTTGGTGTTGTGGAACCAGAAGCAGATGTTACTACTGAAGATTGGGACACAAACAGACAGGAACAGTACAGGAGAGTACAAGCCTGCATGGCAGATAGTCTCAATAAAGTAAGGGAAAAACAAGAGGATAACTACAACAAAAGTGCGCCAGCTGAACCTTTTGTACCTGGAGAAATTGTGCTGAAAAGAAAAAGGAGAATGCACAAATTAGATGATCAATGGGAAAGAGAGCCCTATGTCATGCAAAATTCAAAGTTTGACAACAGGAAAACGTGTATCATTAGTAAAGATGGAGGAAAAACTACTATAACTGTATCCAGAGATCACCTAAAACTATGTCCAGATCTATTAAAGCTTCAAGAAGAAGAACCTGTCATTGACAAAGAGAAGCAAGGTGGAGTCATACATACGGACTTAGGAGATTTTCCCGCAGATTGGCCTCGTATTGGAGAAGCTGTAATCATTCCCGTACTCCAATTCTATCAACCGCAAGAAGCACTCAAACGTCAAGTTGAGCCAGTTGTTGCAGAAGAAATAGTTCAAGAGGAACCTGCTCCAGCAGAATCTCAAGAAGTGGAGTCTCAAGACGTGGAATCTCAAGATGTTGGGTCTCAGGAAGAAGAATCCCTGGCGAGACAGAACCGCATCACCCAGCTGCAAGTATACTTGCCAGATCCCTAGAGAGGTTAAGGCAGTATTACAATTTACCTGCACGTAGGACAGACAGGTCAAATGCTACCTCACCTATCGCAACACCACGTAGGTCAGTACGCATAACAAAGGGACAGTTACCTGTTAGGTACAGAGAGTAGGCCTAACAAATATAAGCAGTTAACTAGAGTCACAGTATATATAAATGTAATATAAATTATTGTGTAAATATATGTATATATGTTACCTGTTAGCAACTGTTAAAGATTCTTGCCTCCCGTAAGGGAAGGGTTCACTTGTTATTTAATGTTAATGTTGATTCAAAAATGTCTTTCAGCCCGGGAGTGCTGATGTTTACTAGGGGGGAATGTAGAGCCCAGTTGTGCCTGGATTCTTACTTCCCAGAGGGATGCACCGAAGGTAATGACCACTAGAGGACCCAATATGCATACACACATCTTCACCAATCCCTAGAGCCACCAAAGGGAGCCTTTTTAGTGTATATAAGGATGGTGAAGCCACAGAGGTGGAGATTAGTTCTCTCTAAGGGAAGGAGTTGAAGCCTAGTCTAATTTGAGAGAAAGTGTGCAGTCTAGCACACGGAGCAGAGCTCAAGAGAGAGAGTTCAGCTTTTGATGGAGGAACCTGAAGTCTGCAGCTTGAAGCTTAGTTCAAACGAGTGGAGGCTAGTACAAGTGGGACTGAAACCACTCCAGCCTAGTCAGAACTGAGTCAAGTGAGTGCAGTTCAGCGAGCAAGCGTGCCGACGCTTAGAGAGCGGTGAAGAAAGAGATGAAGCAGCCACCTACTGCCAGTGTGTGATAGTGTGAGGGTCGAGTAGGACGAAAGGCGAGTGGATAAGAAGAGAGTGACAGAGGTGGAAATAGCATTGATAGCTTACCTCTACTCTGATTAACCGGACACCGGGTCCGAGCTTGCTGGATTCTTCACGACCAGTAGGAGATACCGGAGATCCTGGAGTATTTCAAGTTCCAGGAGCCCATGAGTGTTGATACGTAACTAGGTCAGGAAGACAGGAGTCTGGTCGGCCAACCATTAAACACTGTGTTCTTTCCAATAGAAGGCCTTGAACAAAGTCAGCCGGGTGTAAAGTTCAAAAAACAGAGTTAGGCTTCGTTTCATACAGGTCAGAGACTCACATTACAGGAGTAAGGAGGCCCTACACCTACTCAGTGGGAAGAACTGGACATGCATCCTTCACCCTGCCAGTATCCCGGGATGTGCCTGCAATTCCATCAGTAAAGGTACAGAAAGAGACTTTTGTGTGTTCACATTATTACTCCTACGGCCGAACTCCCCTCCTCTATCCTGCACCCCTACATAGCTTAACTACCCTGAAGGTCCCCAGCCTTACCTGTGGAAGGCTTAACACCTTGCTGCCTAATACCAACCATTCAGTGGACCTATACAGCAGCGCTGGTCACCCTGACCAGGAACCACAGGTGGCGTCATGAATAGAGTTGAGCGATACTTTCCGATATCCTAAAGTATCGGAATCGGAATGGTATCGCCGATATCACTAAAATATCGGCGATACCCGATATCGATACCGGAAGTCCCATGTAAGTCTATGGGAACAAAATATCGAAATTAAAAAAAAACCCATTCTTGCCTTGTTGGTTAATTGTACATGAAGGAAAACAACAAAGACTAATGTAGAATGTATTGGGGAAGGTTGAGGAGACATTAAAGGCATAGATGTTTAACCCAATCAAATGGAATAGCATAAATATTTTTTTTTTAAAGATGTTCGGATTGACGAAGAAATTGACAATGTTAACGTTTTTTATATTTTGGCAAATATGTATATTACACAACTTCCATGCTCTTCATCTTCACCTTTTTAACTTTTCACACACTTTCTCCTTCATAATCTTCTGCAGCATCATCTTTTTCATCAAATTATTCTTCATCTTCACCTTCTTTATCTTCTTCTTAAACTTCTTGCTATTCATCTTTGTTAACATTACTCATATTCTTCTTATTAAACTATTATTCTTATTCATATTCTGCTTCATCTTCTTCATCATATTCTTATTTGTGACAGAGAATCCTGTACTTGTAATCTGTCAAAGTATGAATTTTTCATCCTTCCGTTCTTGCTGTCACAAAAGATTTAAATTACAACAGTATTTGTCCGTGTTCAGTTTAGCCTGCAGCAGCAGGCATTTTCCAGGGGCACCACGAGGAGGAACGGACTCACCCCCATACACTGCTTAGTCTTCTTCTGCTTAGAATTTAGAGCATATATTTTGCTCTTCATTTTGGTCTTATACTTCATGTTCTTCTGCTTTTAGATCTTCTGCTTATTGTTCTTGTGTCTCTTGTTCCGTATCTTGTATTTGTAGCACAATCTTGTACCAGCTGATGTTACTGGGACACGGTTACTAAGCAGGAGGTACCTGTGCTCCAAAGCACTACCAAGGACCAGCAGACGTTGCTGGAACTCGGATACCGAGATGGAGGCACCTAGGCCAAAGGCACTGTGGAGAACCAGCTGACGGTACTGGAACCCGGAGGGGCAGCAGAAGGAAAAGAGCCAATGGCACAACCGAGGACCAGCTGACGTTACTGGGACACGGTTACTAAGCAGGAGGTACCTGTGCTCCAAAGCACTACCAAGGACCAGCAGACGTTGCTGGAACTCGGATACCAAGATGGAGGCACCTAGGCCAAAGGCACTGCGGAGAACCAGCTGACGGTACTGGAACCCGGAGGGGCAGCAGAAGGAAAAGAGCCAATGGCACAACCGAGGACCAGCTGACGTTACTGAACCCCAGTAACACAGGAGCAAGTGTTGACTGTGCTAACAGCACTTCCGAGCAACAACTGGCGGTGTTGGAGCCCAGGGTCAAGGAGGATGTTTAAATACTAGATCAAGTAATTTCCTTGTTACCTGTCAATTTTAAATGTCTATACTTCAAACAAGAGAAAGATAACCTTTACTACCATAAGATGATGATTTCATTTAAACTAATATCTAGATAAATAAAGAATTGACAAACATAAACACATACATTAACATGTTGAACAGCAATGCAAACCACAAAATAAATTAGTTAAGGAATCTGCTATACGGTTGTACATAAAAGCATACAAGTACATATCTGAATCCATTAATGATGGATAAGTAACAGTATGTACACCATTTTTATTGTATAGACAATGAATGTCTGACTTCAAAACATCATCAGCATTACAAGTTATCTGTGACATTACTAAAATGTTACATTTGCTGAATAATGTCACTAAACAGTTTATACAAAATTATACAATTTCCATCATGTAATACTCATAATATGTGGCAATAATCATGTTTATTAACAAACATAACCTTTAAAAAGTGCATAGTGCATAGTGAAAATTGCTATTTATGCCTGACTGTCGACTTGCAAGCATGACAACGGATAGATAAGGTATATATAGATGACACTGCATAGCCACAGATGGTGAATGGCGATGTAATACTGTACCTCAATAAAGTGTGCGTCACTACTACATAATTTTTTTTATATAGCTTTATAAACAGGGTACGTGGATGTATGCTTGCGCCTTTGTTTTGACGCACAGACTGCCTTCCTGCTGAGACGCGTTGGGTAGTGAACAGTTGTGTGCAGTGTTCACTGTAGTCTGAGGTTTTCCTTTTTGGAGTGCAGATCACGCTCCAGTTAGTTCTTCAACCACTGCTGGTTGTAGTCTGCTGAGCGTGTGTCACTGGCACATCCTTGAAATTTTTCTCTAATTGTTGCTGCTCCACTCTATTACAAATAAATAAAATCTATTAGTGTGACGCGCTTCCATCCGTATACAATACATTGGTTGCAAACACTATAGAAGTACACAAAGGGGCCTTTCACACCTACTGAACAGTTGTGTGCAGTGTTCACTGCAGTCTCTGCGGAATAACCACACTTAGGCCTTATAACTTTTCAGACTTTCTTTATCAATCTACCAAGATGAAGAAGGCAGGGAGTAAGGCACGTGGTCGTGGAGTTTCTTCAGGGAGAGGACGTGGGGATTCTGTGGCTGCTGCGGCCCCCAGTGACACAGCATCCACCAGTTTTCCCCGGGCCGTGAGCGTTCCTTTATGCGCACTTTTGTAGGAGCTCGGAGTACCCCCTGCTGCGGGAAGAACAAATTGAAGCCGTTGTTGTTTGGATCTCAGCCAATGCATCGACTTCAATTGCTTCCACCTCCTCTCAGGACCACAGCACTGTTGGGCAACCATCTGTCTCTTCACCGCCTGGCAAATTGCCCAGGCAGTCAGAGAGTTCTGTACAGGAGCCATCTGAGTGTCTGCTTCTGTTCTCAGAATCTATTGGCTTGCAAACAGGGGCCCAGCCAAGCAGCATTCTGTAATGTGAAGAAGAGGGAGTATGCAGTGATGCGCAACAGCTGTGTCTCTCTGAATCTGAAGAGGCGGGTGAGACAGTGCCGATGGTCAGCACACCGCAGAACGCATCTGATGATGATGATGAGACCCAGGTGCCAGTTTCTGTTGAGCATGGTGCTGGCCAGACCACCCAACAGCAGGTGTTGGAAGAGGGTAGTGGAGATGATGAGGTCCAATACCCAACATGGCATGAAGAACAGGAAGGTGGTGGGAGCAGCTCAGAGGAATAATAATAATATTTATTTATATAGCGCCATCATATTCCGCAGCGCTTTACAGTTTAGCAGTTTCAGAACACAAGTCATAAGTAACAACGTTAACAATACAATAATTTAAGCTAAATAAGTCGCCCCTGCTCGTGACAGCTTACAATGTACAATGAGATGGGGGAGATACAAAGTATAGGTGTTTATATACAATGGTGCATTTACAATGATGTTCCAGCCATCTTAAGGGACTGAGGGATGGAGATAGTGAATGGGCTAGAGACACACACACACTTACACAGAATACATAGAATGACTTTGATTAGTGAATGTGTATAGGCCGCTCTGAACAAATGTGTTTTGAGGGAGCGCCTGAAACCATGCAAATTGTGGATAGTCCTAATTTCTTGGGGTACAGCATTCCAGAGGATTGGCGTAGAGCAGGAGAAGTCTTGGAGTCGGGAGTGGGAGGTACGTATTAGTGCAGAGGTTAGTCGAAAGTCGTTTGCAGAGCGCAGCAGTCGGTTAGGCCGATAGATAGAAATGAGGGAGGAGATGTAGGAGGGGTGCTGCACTGTGGAGAGCTTTGTGGGTGAGAACCAGTACTTTGGTTGAAAGCTGGGAGAGGCCTAGAGAAATGGTTAGTGATAGAAGGAAGATAGAGGAAGACATTGCCCCAACGGTACAAACAGGAGGGAGAGTTAGGCTGCAGACTCGGTTGCCTGTAGCCTCCAGTTTGGCACCTGTTCGGAGCAGTTGTCTTCCAAAAGTCAAAACGTGCGCTCCCAGGACTTGCACTGCGTGGTCCTTTTTTCACACACTTGCACATGATATTTGCTATGTGAAATGCAAGCTGTGTAATCAAAAATTAAAAATAGCTAAAAGTGTCAGTCACCTCAATACCACAAATATGTGGAAACATGTGCGGACAAAGCACGTAGTTGAGTTACAAAGACACACTGGAGATGTAGGCCAACCTACAGCAGCACCTACATCTTCAGGTTGTGTTGAAGCCTCTTCATCGAGCTCACACACAGCTGGTTATGCTTCCTCACAGGATCGCCATGGAAGAACCTCGGCCACTGTTGTCCAGAGACAAACTGTTATTCCACACACAGCAGCAAGTTCCCTGTCATCCTCACACTCCCAGGCCACAAAACAGCCAGCGGTAGCACAGGCATGGGATAAAACACGGCCATACTCCGCAAACCATGCACGAGCACAGGCTCTGAATGCTGGCATTGCAAAACTCCTGTCCCTTGAAATGCTGTGATTCAGGCTGGTGGAGACAGACAGTTTCCGTAACTGAATATCATTGTCAATCCCACAATACAATGTGCCAAGCCGATTTAATTTCAGCAGGCAAGCCGTCCCTGGTCTGCAAAAGCATGTTGAGGGAAAAATTAAACATGCGCTACTAAAAGCCCTCAGTAGCAAGGTCCACCTGACCACCGATGCGTGGACCAGTACCCATTGTTATGATCTGCTACAACCAGTAAGGAAAGAAGGGAATTCTGTCCCTACAATACAACTAAGCTGAATCCCTACGATGTAACGGGGAACCTGATCCTGCGACCAGACCCGCTAAAGTCCTCATCTAGTGTGAACGAAGACCTATAGTTGCGAGGGAGTAATCCCTACAAGATCTAGGGACTGGGAGAAAAGGTGGACACCTCCTAACATAAATTGTAGCATGGATAATTAAACAGAAAAATAAATACTTTGTGATCCTAACATCAAGCAAAACTCACAGATTAAGGCACCTAAGCACCCGGCTAGCTTAACAGTAGATAATACAATGAAGTCAAGCAAAGCCAGAAGGGCGGAGCCAGACTAAATAGGGAAAAAAGGTCATGTGACCAGCAAACTGAAACAAAACCTAACAAGAGGGTTCTAACACCCATGGCCAGGGACAATACCTTTCCCTCACTGCCCATTGGGTCAATGTTGTGCAGCCGGGTACTGATCTTGCGAGTGGCGCTGTACGTGTTCTGCCAACTCCAAGGATTGCAGGAATCAAGTCTGTACACATTGATTCCTCCTATTCCAGTTCCTCAGAATCATCGCTGCAGGAGCCGTCACGGTCTACCTCCACATGGACCCGTGAACGTTTACCTGTTGCGACCGATATGAGCACAGCCGTGTCCAAATGTCAACAGGCCATCCTGAAATTAATTTCCATGGGGAATCTTAGCCACACAGCGCAGGAGCTCTGTAATGCCATAAAGCAGGAGAGCGACGTGTGGTTTTTGGAAGAGAATCTACAGGCAGGCTTGGTAGTGTGTGACAATGGCCGAAATCTGGTGTCAGCTCTGGGCCTTGGCAACCTCACTCACATACCATGTCTGTCATATGTGCTCAACTTGGTCGTGCAGAGTTTTTTGAGGGACTATCCGGATCTTGATGCACTGCTGCACAAGGTCCGCCTAGAGTGCGCTCACTTGCGACGTTCCAGCATGGCCAGATCGCTGATTGCAGCTCTGCAACGCAGATTTCACCTTCATGAACATCGCATTATATGTGACGTACCCACCAGGTGGAATTCCTCGTTACATATGTTGGAGCGGTTGTGTGAGCAGCAGCCAACAGTAATGGAGTATCAGCTGCATCAGGCGCAGTCAACTCGCAATTTGCGGCGTTCACACTTCACCACTACTGAGTGGGCCTCTATAATAAGAATAATAATATTATTTTTTTATATAGCGCCATAATATTCCGCAGTGCTTTACAGTTTAACAGTTTCAAAACACGAGTCATAAGTAACAACGTTAACAATACAATAATTTAAGCAAAATCAGCCGCCCCTGCTGGTGAAAGCTTACAATCTACAATGAGGTGTGGGAGATACAAAGTACAGGTGTTTATATACAATGGTGTTTTTACAATGATGGTCCAGCCATTTTAAGGAAGTGAGGGATGCATGGAGATAGTGAATGGGCTACACACACAGAATTACACATAGAATGACTTTGATTAGTGAATGTGATAGGCCACTGTGAACAAATGTGTTTTGAGGGAGCGCCTGAAACCATCCAAATTGCGGATAGTCCTAATTTCTTGGGGTAGAGCATTCCAGAGGATTGGCGCAGCGCGGGTGAAGTCTTGGAGTTGGGAGTGGGAGGTACGGATTAGTGCAGAGGTTAGTCGAAGGTCGTTTGCAGAGTGCAGCAGTCGGTTAGGCCGATAAATATAAATAAGGGAGGAGATGTAGGGGGGTGCTGCGCTGTGGAGAGCTATGTTGGTGAGAACCAGTAATTAGAATTGGATCCTATAATGAATGGGCAGCCACTGCCAGTGTAATGAGTGGCGAATAACTCTATGAAGGATATCTGCCACGTTTTGCGTGCGTTTGATGAGTCAACGCGGATGGCGAGTGCAGATGATGCACTAGTCAGCCTGACTGTCCCCCTTATCTGCCTGCTTCAAAAAACACTGCAAGCACTAAGGCATGAGGTTTTGGAAGAGGTGGAGGATGAGGAGTCACAAATTCCATCACCTTCTGGACAGTCAGCGCAACGTGGTTCCTCACAAAGGGCTGGAGGACTTTCAAAGTACCATGCTGTATCAACAATTGAACCTCCAGAGTCGCTGTCTATATTTTCATAACCATTACAAACTTTTAATGTATTTACAAAGCACATAATGTACATTTTTTGTCTATCCTTTTGTAATGCTATTGTGTTTCCATAAACTGATGTTACAGAATTATGATACAAAGTTTTTAAATTTTGAGTTTTAAATTTTGTAAATTTATATGTATTTGAAGGACTTTGTGAGGAGGATGAGGAGTCACAAATTCCATCACCTTCTGGACAGTCAGCGCAACGTGGTTCCTCACAAAGGGCTGGAGGACTTTCAAAGTACCATGCTGTATCAACAATTGAACCTCCAGAGTCGCTGTCTATATTTTCATAACCATTACAAACTTTTAATGTATTTACAAAGCACATAATGTACATTTTTTGTCTATCCTTTTGTAATGCTATTGTGTTTCCATAAACTGATGTTACAGAATTATGATACAAAGTTTTTAAATTTTGAGTTTTAAATTTTGTAAATTTATATGTATTTGAAGGACTTTGTGAGGAGGATGAGGAGTCACAAATTCCATCACCTTCTGGACAGTCAGCGCAACGTGGTTCCTCACAAAGGGCTGGAGGACTTTCAAAGTACCATGCTGTATCAACAATTGAACCTCCAGAGTCGCTGTCTATATTTTCATAACCATTACAAACTTTTAATGTATTTACAAAGCACATAATGTACATTTTTTGTCTATCCTTTTGTAATGCTATTGTGTTTCCATAAACTGATGTTACAGAATTATGATACAAAGTTTTTAAATTTTGAGTTTTAAATTTTGTAAATTTATATGTATTTGAAGGACTTTGTGAGGAGGATGAGGAGGAGTCAATGGAGGAGGAAGACATCGCTCCAGAGGGAGGTAGACAATGCTCTAGTCAGTATGTAGACCAAGGGTGGGGTGATGCACAGCAGGCGGAGATGACGCCTCTTGCAGGGGACAACGTTTCTTGGCCAGTTGGGAGTCTGCAGCACATGGTTGATTTCATGCTGCAGTGGCTGAGAAACGACCGCCGCATCGAACACATTCACACCACGTCTGATTATTGGGTGTACACCCTCCTAGACCCTCGCTACCGGGACAACTTACAAAGCCTCATCACACCGTTGAACCGGGAGCGTAAAATGCGGAAGTACCAAGACACACTGGTGCAATCCATAATGTTCTCCATTCCAGCCGAGAGCACTGCTGCTGCTACTGATTTACAAAGCAGCTCTGTGCGTCGAGGCAGTGGAGACAGCTCTGCAACAAGAGGGAGCACAAGCAGCGCCTCTGCACAGGGCAAGAACAGTATGTTCCAAATGTGTCGAAGTTTTGTGGCAGCGCCACCAATGTCTACACCATCCGAGACGGCTCCAGTCAGCAGGAGGCAACATTTCCGTAAGATGGTGACAGACTACATGTCTTGCCCTCTCAGTGTACTCCCAGATGGCTCTTCCCCATTCAAGTTTTGTGTCTCTAAGCTGGATACATGGCCAGAGCTTAGCCAGTATGCATTGGAGGTGCTGGCTTGATCTGCTGGCAGTGTATTATCGGAGCGCGTCTTTACTGCTGCAGGTGGTGTACTAACAGACCGTTGCATGCGACTATCCTACGATAATGTAGAACGGCTTACTTTTCTGAAAATGAACTAGGCATGGATCTCGCCTGAATTTGCCTGTCCGGTTTCAGATTAACTAACTGGTTGACAACGTTTTCCATGTCTCCTGTTATGTTCATCTTTCTACCACCTGAGCTATACTCCCTGGGCTACAACACTGCCAGTTGCTGCTCAGAAGTGTCGTGTCCACAGACCAATACACAAGCTATAGTGATAGTGGGGTTCAGTAACGCCTGCTGTTCCCTGCTGTGTGTCCGGCAAAAATTACTGCTACCTACCTACACATGTTTAAAAAAACATGACATGTTAAAGTGGCTAGTGCTACACATAGATATCAGGCTACACCCTTATTTCTAAGCTGTAAACAAGTGAAACGTCAAATTTAAAACCATTCAATGATTAGTGTTGGTAACAAATCTGTAACTAAATAATTGTGACATATTATGGCAGATATCCACATGTCTAACACAAATGCTAACACAAAAGCATACTTATGCTATAGGGTACTGATGGTGAACCTTCTCACTCCATAACTTTGACCAATCCAACTCACATCATGCCTCAAATGCTGCAATGTTGGAAGTGCATAATGTGGGTTGAACTTTGACAACAGCTGCAGTGCGAAGGTTATCCTTCTGTGTTCTTGGCTTTTAAATAAAAGCATACAAGTAAATATAATAATACATTGTTGATTAAGGGACATGATGTACACCTGTAATATTGTGCAAACAATGGATGTAGGACTATTCCTCTTCAACATTACTTATATTTGTGTCATTTGAAAAAATACATATTTTAGTTAAAAATTAAAAACCCATGTTCAGTAGCTGTGAAAGGCCCGTTTGTGTACTTCTATATTGTTTGCAACCAATGTATTGTATACGGATGGAAGCGCGTCACACTAATAGATTAGATTTATTTTAAATGGAATGTAGCAGAACCAATTGGAGATAAATGAAAAGGATGAGCCACTGAGACACGCTCAGCAGAGTACAAGCAGCAGTGCTTGAACATGTAACTGGAGCGTGATCTGCACTCAAAAAAGTAAAAAACACAGACTGAAGTGAACACTGAAACACAACTGTCCACAATCTGTGAAAAGCTCCTTTCTGTACTTCTATAGTGTTTGCAACCAATGTATTGTATACGGATGGAAGCGCGTCACACTAATAGATTAGATTTATTTTAAATGGAATGTAGCAGAACCAATTGGAGATAAATGAAAAGGATGAGCCACTGAGACACGCTCAGCAGAGTACAAGCAGCAGTGCTTGAACATGTAACTGGAGCGTGATCTGCACTCAAAAAAGTAAAAAACACAGACTGAAGTGAACACTGAAACACAACTGTCCACAATCTGTGAAAAGCTCCTTTCTGTACTTCTATAGTGTTTGCAACCAATGTATTGTATACGGATGGAAGCGCGTCACACTAATAGATTAGATTTATTTTAAATGGAATGTAGCAGAACCAATTGGAGATAAATGAAAAGGATGAGCCACTGAGACACGCTCAGCAGAGTACAAGCAGCAGTGCTTGAACATGTAACTGGAGCGTGATCTGCACTCAAAAAGTAAAAAACACAGACTGAAGTGAACACTGAAACACAACTGTCCACAATCTGTGAAAAGCTCCTTTCTGTACTTCTATAGTGTTTGCAACCAATGTATTGTATACGGATGGAAGCACGTCACAGTAATAGATTTGATTTTTTTTTCTAATATAATGGAGCTGCACCAATTCCACAAAATAAAAAAAAAAAATAAAAAAAAAAGAGTCAGTGACAGTGACACGTGCAGATGCCTACAAACAGCGGTGGATGCAGAGCAAACTGCAGCGTCACCTGCACTGTCACACACACACCTTGCACAGAGCTGTTAAAACAACACTGGCAAAATGAAGCTTTACACAGCGGTTGGTAAACTAGCCTGCCTCAAGCACAGTAGTACACAAAATCGCAATATCTAACTGTCCCTCAGAGTGAGCAGAGTAGCGTTCTGTCCCTTACTGAGTTCACAGCACAGTGACGCTAAAATGGCGGCGGCGCCTTTTATAGTGCATTCTGACATCATTTCAGCAGCCAATCACAGCCATGCCATTAGTTAAGATGACCGCATCATTACAGGATGTGCCCACACTTCGTAGGATTCCTCATTGGCTGACTAAAATCACATTGCCTCTCAAAGAATTATGGGAACTTCCGATTCCGGTATACGATATTGAAAAAGTATCGGAATTAAGTATCGGAATTCCGATAACGCGAATATCGGCCGATACCCGATACTTGCGGTATCGGAATGCTCAACACTAGTCATGAACATTTACAAACACTTTAATCCCCTGTAAATATTCCCCTTTTTGTGGTGAGTCCCAGGGCCACGGACCGAGCTGCAGCTGCCGTGATAATTCCCCCCATAGAAGTGAACAGGCTCGGTGCCGAGTACCCCACTGCCCTGGCGGACGACTCAGCTTCGTCAGGGGAAAGTAACAAATGTGCTAACAAAGCTCGTATAAATACCTAGTATATGAGAAGAAGTACCGGCAGGTGTGTGGCGATGTCCGGGACAGGGACCGGAAATGACGCGGCTAGTCAGAGCCCGGCAGACGTCTCTGCCAATAGCAATCACTGCGACTGCGTTAGTGGGACGCTGTACAGCGGTTACCATGGAGGATTGTGAAGCGCATGCGCATGCCGACCAGTGGCGCCCCTCACTGGATGCTGCTCCTGCTTCCTGTGTAGCACGAATACACAAACAATCCGCGGTTCCCCCACCGCAGCCGGAGACACTGTAACACAGTGCAGCACAAACACTTAAGAGACCCTGTATAGACAGGAATAGAAACGGACTACAGTTCCCACAATGCTTCACGCAGAGAGCAAAACTTTATTGAAAACGAACAAAAGAAAGTGTCAGCGAAAAGTGTACATTGGGTGATAATGAGGTGTGAGGGTGCACTGTACACTGTATCGGCTGCCGGGCCGGATCAGGTGATATGGCAGGCCGTATATGGCCCGGGCCTGACCTTCCCCACCCCTGGTCTAGGGTTTTTGCAGATTCTTGGTTGAGGAATGTACGGATCCGTGAGATAGTTTTGAGTTGAAGTTGGCAGGAGGTGGAGAGGGCTTGGATATGTGAGTTAAAAGAGAGATCAGTGTCAAGGATAACCCCAAGGCAGCGAGCTTGTGGGACTGGAGAGAGTGGGCAGTCGTTTACATTAATTGATTGATTATTGTGCATCTTGAAACAGCCACACCGCTAGTTTTCAAAGAGTTTAGTATTTCAGCTGATGTTATTTGTGGGTTTTTCTTTGCATCACCAACAATTTTCCTGGCATTTGTCACAGGTCACAGGTGAGGATGTTACTTTTTAATAGCCATTCAAACCCAATTATGTCAACTTCTGTGCATGTTATCAGGCCAAAATCACCAGGACATGTGAACTTTTGATCAGTGTCATTTGGATGTTTTGGGTTGTCATAATGATTTAAAAGAGAACACAGTAGTTTGACAATAAATGGCTTCACCCAACCACTAACCATGAGTGGAGAAAAAGTTTTGGTGTTATCATTCATATTCTGTGAAAAAAGGTCAAGAGAACAAAAATTCTTCTGGGGTATGTAGATGTTTGAGCACAACTGTATGTGCCCTGGTGTGAGGGTGGGACAGCGGGCTCCGTATAATGCCATCACTATAATACCATACTATGTGCCCTGGTGTGAGGGTGGCACACAGCGGGCTCCGTACAATGCCATCACTATAATACCGGACTATGTGCCCTGGTGTGAGGGTGGCACACAGCAGTCTCCGTACAATGCCATCACTATAATACCGGACTATGTGCCCTGGTGTGAGGGTGGCACACAGCAGGCATCCGTACAATGCCACCACTATAATACCGGACTATGTGCCCTGGTGTGAGGGTGGCACACAGCGGGCTCCGTACAATGCCATCACTATAATACCGCACTATGTGGCCTGGTGTGAGGGTGGCACACAGCAGGCTCCGTATAATGCCATCACTATAATACCATACTATGTGCCCTGGTGTGAGGGTGGCACACAGCGGGCTCCGTACAATGCCATCACTATAATACCGGACTATGTGCCCTGGTGTGAGGGTGGCACACAGCAGTCTCCGTACAATGCCATCACTATAATACCGGACTATGTGGCCTGGTGTGACGATGGCACACAGCAGGCTCCTTATAATGCCACCACTATAATACCAGACTATGTGCCCTGGTGTGAGGGTGGCACACAGCGGGCTCGGTACAATGCCATCACTATAATACCGGACAATGTGGCCTGGTGTGACGATGGCACACAGCAGGCTCCTTATAATGCTACCACTATAATACCGGACTATGTGCCCTGGTGTGAGGGTGGCACACAGCAGTCTCCATACAATGCCATCACTATAATACCGGACTATGTGGCCTGGTGTGACGATGGCACACAGCAGGCTCCTTATAATGCCACCACTATAATACCGGACTATGTGCCCTGGTGTGAGGGTGGCACACAGCGGGCTCCGTACAATGCCATCACTATAATACCGGACTATGTGATATTCCCTGGTGTGAGGGTGGCACACAGCGGGTTCCGTACAATGCCACCACTATATTACTGGACTATGTGATATTCCCTGGTGTGACGATGGCACACAGCGGGTTCCGTACAATGCCACCACTATAATAAAGGACTATGTGCCCTGGTGTGACGGTGGCACACAGCAGGCTCCGTACAATGCCACCACTATAATACAGGACTATGTGCCCTGGTGTGACGGTGGCACACAGCAGGCTCCATACAATGCCACCACTATAATACTGGACTATGTGCCCTGGTGTGACGGTGGCACACAGCTGGCTCCGTACAATGCCACCACTATAATACCGGACTATGTGGCCTGGTGTGACGGTGGCACACAGCAGGCTCCATACAATGCCACCACTATAATACCGGACTATGTGGCCTGGTGTGACGGTGGCACACAGCAGGCTCCATACAATGCCACCACTATAATACCTGACTATGTGCCCTGGTGTGATGGTGGCACACAGCAGGCTCCGTACAATGCCACCACTATAATACTGGACTATGTGCCCTGGTGTGACGATGGCACATAGCAGGCTCCATGCAATGCCACCACTATAATACCGGACTATGTGGCCTGGTGTGACGGTGGCACACAGCAGGCTCCGTACAATGCCATCACTATAATACTGGACTATGTGCCCTGGTGTGACGGTGGCACACAGCAGGCTCCATACAATGCCACCACTATAATACCAGACTATGTGCCCTGGTGTGACGGTGGCACACAGCAGGCTCCGTACAATGCCATCACTATAATACCGACTATGTGGCCTGGTGTGACGGTGGCACACAGCAGGCTCCATACAATGCCACCACTATAATACTGGACTATGTGCCCTGGTGTGAGGTGGCACACAGCAGACTCCATACAATGCCACCACAATAATACTGGACTATGTGCCCTGGTGTGAGGTGGCACACAGCAGACTCCATACAATGCCACCACTATAATACTGGTCTATGTGCCCTGGTGTGAGGAAGCTCCGTACAATACCACCACTATAATACCGGACTATGTGCCCTGGTGTGAGGGTGGCACACAGCAGGCTCCATACAATACCACCACTATAATACTGGACTATGTGCCCTGGTGTGACGGTGGCACACAGCAGGCTCCATACAATGCCACCACTATAATACCGGACTATGTTTCCCTGGTGTGACGGTGGCACACAGCAGGCTCCATACAATACCACCACTATAATACTGGACTATGTGCTTTGGTGTGACGGTGGCACACAGCAGCTCCATACAATGCCACCACTTAATACGACTATGTGCCCTTTGGTGTGAGGGTGGCACACGCGGGGTCCTCAATGCCCAAATAATAACGGCAAAGTGGCCCCGGTGTGGAGGAAGTCCTTAAATTACCCATATAATACCGGACTAGTGCCCTGGTGTGAGGGTGGAAACAGGTCCCATACAATCCACCCCTTTTAAAGGGGCTATGTGGCCTGGTGTGACGGGTGGCACACAGCAGGCTCCTTTAAAAGCCACCACTATAAATACCGGTATGTGCCCTGTGTGAGGTGGACAAGCGGCTCCTACAAACCCACATAATACGGACTATGTGATATTCCGGTGTGAGGTGGCAACAGGGGTCCTACAAAGCCAACTATATACTGGACTATGTGATATTCCTGGTGTGGGGGGACACACGGGTTTCCCTAAATCCCCCATATAATAAGGACTATGTGCCTGGTGTGACGGTGGAACCAGAGGCTCCGTACAATCCACCACTATAATACGGGCTATGTGCCTGGTGTGACGGGGGCACACAGCAGGTCCTACAATGCCACCACTATAATACCCGGACTATGTGCCCTGGTTGACGGTGGCACACGCGGCTCGTACTTTCCCCATAATACCGGATAGTGGGCCCGGTGTGAGGGGGGACACAGAGGCTCCTACAATGCCACCACTATAATACCGGACTATGTGGCCGGGTGAGGTGGACACAGCGGCTCCTACAATGCCCAAAATACCGTATGTGCCTGGGTGAGGGGGGCACACAGCAGGCCTACAATGCCACCAAAAAAAAAGGCTATGTGCCCCGGTTGAGATGGAAAGGCTCCAAAAGCCACCACTATAAACCGGGAAAGTGGCCTGGTGTAGGTGGCCAAGCGGTCCGTACAATGCCCACAAAAGGACAGTGCCCGGGTGCGGTGGGCCAAGCAGGCTCCTAAATGCCCCACATAATACCCAAAAATTTTCCCCGGTGTGAGGGGGGACAAGGGAGCCCTACAATGCCCACTATAATACCCCGGTTGTGGCCTGGTTTTACGGTGGGGGCACACAGGTTAAAAGCCACCCCATAATAGGACTATGTGCCCTGGGGGAGGGTGGCACAGCGCTTTAAAAAGCCACCCAAAATACGGACTAAGTGCCCCCGGGTGAGGGGGGGCAACAGCGTCCTACAATGCCCCAATAATACTGGCTATGTCCCCCGGGGAGGAAAGCTCCTACAAAACCCCACTAAATAGGGCTATGTGCCCTGGTTGAGGTGGACACAGCAGGTCCTCAAACCCCCATAATTTTGGACATGTGCCTGGGTGACGGGGGGACACGCAGGCTCCCAAAATGCCCCACTATAATACCGACATGTCCCCGGGGGGCGGTGGGAAAAGCGGTTACAATCCCCCCCAAAAACGGACTATTTTCTTTTGGGTGACGGGACCAGCGGGGAAAAATGCCACCCCTATAAAACACATGTGCCCCGGGTGACGGTGGCACACAGAAGTCCATACAACCACCATATAAATGATAGTGCCCCGGGTAGGGGCACACGGAAATCCGAAAATTTTCCCCCCCTAAAACCGGAATGGCCGGTTGACGGTGGCACCGCGGCTCCACAAAACCACCCTATAATGGGATCACAGCTGCCTTTTTGTGATTCAAAAAAATTTTTCCTTGAAGAACTGTGTGAGGTTCAAAACTGATCAGTCTGTTTTTTTTTTTGGGGACACAGTTTGTTTTCTGCGCCCTTACGCAGTGGCTACTAAAGCGTTTGGTTTTGTTTTATTTCAAAGTCGGGTTTTTATTAACCAATAGTGGCTTTTCCTCTCCCGCACTTTTTTCTTTTGGCCGTTTTCCCGGCTGCATTGAATGTGACCCCGGGGGGAAAAGGTTTTGGGGAAATTTAAAAGTCTACATCAACAGCCAAGCCAATGAAACATCGAGGGTTTGTGACCATCAAGGGTTTCCCCAAATCGCTGAACGATCAGGGGTGAGATATCGGGAGGGACGTTGTGAGCTGGGAAGCTCTCATTAATTCGCCACTTTTTCCCTAAACCCCTTTTACTGTAAGGGGAGGATGATATGCCCCCGAAATGATTTTTTTTAATTTCATTCAATCGTTTTTACAATACAGAACGCCTCCGAGTATAAAAAAAGTGTGGATTTGATTGAGGAATTTGATTTTTAAAGGAAATTTTAAAATTTCCCTGAATAAAAAATTGTTTTGCACTAATGCAAATGATAACTTTTTTGGGGGGGGGGGGTGGGGGTAAAACTAATGGTGATCACCTGCAATATCTGTCATTATTCCTTTCTTGTACTTGCAGGGCCCAACTCCTTCAAAAAATCGGACTTCATTTCCAGCGTCTTTTAGAGAAATCCGGAAAATTGTGGGGAATCTATCATAATGAGTATTTTTCTTTTGGAGGGGCTGTGCTGGAAAGAACACCCCGTCCATTAAATAATCTCCCCCTACGATGTATTCAGGGAAAAGGATGCCACAGTGACTTATATCTGTTTTTTTTGCGTCCCAAAAAGGGAAAAGTTTTATTTTTCCCCCCTTATATACTGTATTTCACGCTCTTCTGTTTTTTAATTAATAATTTGTTTTTTTAATTTTTCCTTTTTTGGGGGTGCCCAAAAAAACGAGGTAATATTAACAACTACAATCTTTCACGCCCATTGAAATAATAACACAACTTAGGGTTTTCCCCAAACCCCCCGTAAACCCTTTCCCTGATTTCCTTCCCTTACTAGTCTGTAATGTCGCCAGTCCGGGTTCGTTTTGTGGAGTTGACAAACCCAAAACTTTTAGTAATTTTTCCTTTCTATTTTTGGTGAGAAAAGTTGTGGTAAATCCATTTTTAAAATTTTTTTTTAGCCCCTTTATTGATTTTTTTGTCCTATCATTAAAAAGGTTTTAAAATTTTCTGTGCTTTCCCAGTTAATTTGGGACAAACCCAACCCCCCGGGGATGCGCCCCAAGGGGAAATCATCTGTGCCCGGGGG